>VDFB02358134.1:89278238-89312839 GCA_007258455.2 Sequoia sempervirens | reverse complement strand
CTTTAATGCCTTCTTTTTGATGATCTCAGATATTCAATGTGTCTATGTTACGTTCAGCTTTCCGTTGCCTGTCTCTGTCAGATCAGAAGATGTCTCGGCAGCTTGTAGTCGGAGTTTTTGTGTTATTTTGGTCAGTTCCAGAAATGGCCAAGTCTGGAGGAAAAAGAGCAACTTTTCAAAAGGGCGCCCTTGATTTTCACCCCTCAGAGGATGTTTTTTGGGGAAATGTGCCTTTGCAGCTGTCATGCAGAATGAAGTCAGCTCTGCAGTGAACCTATGATCCAATCCTGAAAATTGGTAAAACAGAAGTTATGAAGGATTTGTTTTTCCCTTCGTACGAGATCAAGATGGAGAAATTTGACTAAGTCTGAGAAAAAGCGCAGCTCTTGAAAAGGGCGCTTGGATTTTTGAGCCTTCAGATGTTAGTTTTATGGTCTGCAGTTTCAAGGTACCTTTTGATCAGTTTTTATCCTGCTCTGCAATGCACCTGTCAGCCAGCTAATCGATGGAGTCAGTCAGCCAATGTCAGAGGATGAACAGAGGTCTTGAAAGAGGTTTAAATCCAAATTTTCATGAAATTTGGCTAAGTCTGGAAAACGCCTTAAGAAGTCAAAGTTGATTTTTCGAAAGAAGTTGACTAGTGCGCCCTAACTTGAGTTCTGACTTCAGTTAGACTGAACGATTTTTGGGTTGTTATCTCCATTTCATATATTGGCATGTTGAGTGATCTTTTAGTTCGCATGTCGAGTTAACTAGTTTGCATGTCCAGTTAACAACTTTGCATGTTGAGTTAACTGAAGTTTGTACTTGAAAATCAACTTGAGTTCGCATGCATGGCGCAATTAATTGAAATTGTGAAGAATAGTGAAGTTGGCGCTTCACTTCTTTTTGTCAACTGGAGTCTTCAAAAGGGACGCCATATTTAGATTTAAAGCATGATATTGTGAAGTTGGCGCTTCACTTCTTTTTGTCAACTGGAGTCTTCAAAAGGGACGCCATATTTAGATTTAAAGCATGATATTGTGAAGTTGGCGCTTCACTTCTTTTTGTCAACTGGAGTCTTCAAAAGGGATGCCATATTTAGAATTTTTAAGATTTAAAGCATAAGCATGAAGTATGGCGAACTCATTTCAATAAAGATTGTCAACTGAAGTTCTTAAGAGGGACGCTTTAATTCTTAAGTGTGAATTTTAAAGCAAGTGAAGATGGCGAACTTAATATGAATTGTCAACTGAAGTCAAATTCGCATGGTGCTTTAAATAAATTTGCAACTGAAGACTAAGAAGAGGCGACCTAAAGCATGATGCTTTATTTAGCTCATTTTAGTTTCAGTTAACTAAAATTGGGTCCAATCACAAGCCAAGTGCCATTTTTCAAGGTTTCATGCTTTGTGCGAATTTCAATGATGAAAATCTATTTATTCAAGCATTGGCGTCCATTATTCCTTCATCTCAAGCTTTGAAATATACATTCTTCTTGAGCGACCAGCAAGTTAAAGGTGCTATAGGTGTCATAATTCAGCGTTCTTCATAGCAACGGATTCAGATTGTTTAGAGGAAGAAGATTCAAGGCTTTGTTTTCACTTTGCATGCAGGTTTCATCAAATTCCAAAGAAGAGATTGGCGAATTCTACAAAAGCAGAACAAACAAAACTTTCTATCTTCTGTCTTATTTCTTCTATTTCTCATCTTAGGTACTTTCTTCGCATGTCAAAGAAATTCAGCGTATATTCGGAATTTGATCATCTGGGTTTGTATACTTCAGTATTTGCAGCAAAACCCATGTCTTAGATTTTTTCGAGAAAATTGCCCCGTAGTCTTCATTCTGAAGCTCTGTGCTTTTTTTCGAGAATTTCTTTGCATGTGGGTCTAAAACACATCTTTTCGAGAATCAAGCTTTCTGGGTTGTCTTAGAATTTGATTCTTCACAAAACCCATGTTTTAGAAAAATTTCAAAAATTTCTTTCGTCATAGGCTATTTTTAGCCTTGTCTAGAGATTTTCAGTTTTTTAGAAAGTTGTTCAAGTACATTCGACTTTACAGTCAAAAATCTTCATTTTCAAAATGCAGTTCAATCTCATTGATTATAAGGCCAAATCGGCGCTTGTGCATAATTTTGTCAAAACTTCAGATACAGACCTAAATCATGTTTATCCAGTGGTTAATCTGAGCAGTCTGGAGGGTGTTAGCAGTAATTCGTTGAGGAATCTTGAGCGTTCCGGATTGCTGGCAGCGACATCTATTCCTGTTACCACTTTTGATCTTGAGTTCGTTCTTGCTTGCATCAAGCATTATGACTCATCTTCACAACAAATCAGATCAGCTGATGGGAGGGTTGTCTGCAGTCTCAAACGGAAGGATATAGAGAAATGTTTTGCTATTCCTCCGCGTTTAGATAATTTCACTGTGGTTATTGAGGCCTGTGAGAAGATATGGGATGGAGATCAACAACGTTCGCAGAGAAAGGTGGCTCAAAAATGGCTGAAAGTTTAGAAGACTAACATGCCTAAAAAGGTTGGTTGTGGTGAATTCAAGGACGAGGTTGTTGTTTTGATAACTTTGCTCAATCGAGTTACAGGTCAACAAGATGCTGGCACTTTCTGTTCATGGATGTTTTACCTTATTTCCAGAATTCTTGATGGCACAAAACATTTTGACTGGGCTATGTTGATTAGTGATTGCTTACATCAGCAGATTACTAATTTTCTCAAGTTTCATGAGTTTCATATGATATCTTACTTGGTCTACTTAGTTGCATTCCAAGGCAGCTACAAGCATCTAAAAACTAATGGCACTCTTGGTGTTCAACGTGTTCATGAGTATTATCCTCAGTTGGAGTTCTCTAAATCTGAGCAAAACTTCCGAGCAGTGAATGATCACTTTTCTATGAGGACAGTTAGAGATCTTGACAACGAGATGCATATTCGTATTTCTGCCGAGGCAAAATCAGCGATGGAGACTTGGGCGGATTGGTTTATCCAATTCCCTACATTCACATACATCTGGGTTTATGGATATGTTGGAGAGCCTTTGATGTTGCCGAGGTATCCGTCAAACAAGATCATCTTCATGGAGTTTCTCAGGCAGATGCAGCATGTTCATTTCTTTCTTCGCAATCGTCATAAGACTACGGCTACTTTTCCATTTGGATTAGGGATTTTCACATGCAATGCGGCAACAGATGCTAAGCTTATGTCAACCGAGATAGAAAGGTTCAAGCTTAAGACTCATACTGAGAGGCGTTCCTATGACCCTCTGAGTCATTATGTAGACAGGTTAGAGCGAGGGATTGCACATAAGCCAGCACTTGAAGATTTATGGGCTAATTGTGAAGATGAATTCGAGGTTCGTCGTCGTCACTATTGTAGACTCGCTATTGGTCAGCTCTCTGATTATCTATCAGAAGATGTTGATGGTCTATCAGATGATGATGGAGAAGTTCTTCTCAATTCATATGTCAGAGATCAAATTGCTCGGCAGCCACTTCGTTCACCAGATTGGTATGCTAAGGAGAATACTTCTATTGAGGAGGTTTCTAGATCGATTATCAATACCAGCAAGCAGTTCTTGGAGAGTAAACGGAAGCGAAAGTCAGTTCCTATGACAGAGCCGCCAAAGGATTTTTCTTCATTACCTTCTACTTCTAGGTCAAGACCTCGGGTCAAGGCTATTGTGATACCTCCTGAAGGAGTTAGACTCAGTGGAAACACAGGGAAGAGAGCTACTAGTAAGAGGAAGCAGAAGAAAGTTGAGAATGTACCTGAGACTCCAGTAGAGACAGTTATTCAGGCTGAACCTCACGTTGAACCTCCTAGTTCACCACATGTGCAACCCATTGACATAGATTCTGAGCCTGAGATACCAATTCAAGTAGGATCGGAGACAACTGAACCACCACAGGTTGATACATCAGGGACAGTCTCTCCTCGAATTGATAATATTGTTCAGTCTTGTTGGCTCGAGAGGTCTTTGGGGAGACAAAGGCGTGAACCTTCATATAACCTTGATTTATCCGAGTTTGGCGAGCCTTATCAGAGAAGGTCGAACAAGAAAATCAAGAAACAGGTGCATATTGAGAAGACTCCAGAATCAGAGATTGCTATAGAAGTTGTCGTTCCTCTAGAGGGTAAGAGCCTAGATGAAGTCGAAGTTGGTGACTTTACTTTCACTAAGGCAAATCTTGGCAGGACTACTCGAGAGACAGACGTGAGCATTCTTAAGATTGTCACCAATAATCTTGAAGAACGCATCACGAAGGATGGAGAAGATAAGGCATTGCTTAAGGGTGAAAATAGTCAACTTCGTCAATATATCTCTGATCTTGTTCATGGAAATTCAAGTAGAGCGCATGTTCTTCCTCAGAATACACCTGCAGAACAATGAAAGCTGGATCAGGTAGTCAGTCATGGCAAACTTTTGGACTACTGGATTGAAAGTTTAGTTGATACTGGTCAACATCTTCTTGCAGATTTGTATCAGTTAAGGAGTGATGCACATAAACTTCGTCAAGGTATTAAGTTGCTTGAGGTTTTAGTTGCAGAGAGCTTAGCCAAGGATCGTGTTCTTGTGTCCCAGTTGTCTATTGCATACGATGCCTTGGAGATTGATGAAGATCAAGAGAAGGTTTTCACTTGGAGAGAGCAGCACCTTCTCAAAATGGAGATATGCGAAAATGTTTCTACCAAGTTGTTTTCACTGAAAGATGATGTAGTTTGAGCGCTTGCACTTGTCAATGGTTTTGTTGTTTAGATTTCGTGTCATTATCTTCTTGAAGACGACACGTATATTGAATTGGACAAAGTACAAGCTGAATTCGAAAAACTGATTCGTGATAGCCTTGAAGGAGATCCTGTGGCGGCTAAGTTGGAGAATATCTCAGTTATTTCAGCTAGTTTCAGAAAAGTGACTGAAGATGCTAAAGAATGCATGCATACGATCAAAGAAAATGGCAGAGAACTAAAGAAACAGACTGTTGTTTTGGATAGCATCAAAGTGCCTGAAGACAGAGAGATTGATAAGTTCTTGGTTGAAGTGTTAGACCGAGATGACATGGAGTGATCTGCCAGTTGGAATCTGTAGTTAATTTCGAGGGTTGAGTCATGAGCAGCAATTAACTGGACTTTCAGTCTTGAGTTTACTTGCTGACTTAACACATGCTTATCTCGTCCTTGGAATTATCTTCACAAGAGTTAGGGTTAGGGTTTCCAGTTAACTGAGGGTAGTGTCCAGTTAACTTTGCTTTAAATAAGGACGTGCATGCTTGCACACTGTCCATTTAGGTTAAATGTTTCGGTTAACTGATGGTTGTTTTCCAGTTAACTGTATAGTTTGCTTTATTAGGGTTTAGTAATAAATCTTGCATGCATTGCAAGACTGTAGTTGACTCAAGGTGATTTTAGGGTTCCCTACACCTTTGATGTATATAAATAAGAGCTTTTGCTCATTTGTAATTAACTTTTGCACGAGAGAGAAATATATGCTACGCCTACCTTGCCTTCAATATTGCTCTTTTGGTATTTGTTCATGCGTCTTTGCTATTATAATGAATTGTTATGCTACATAGGGTTTCATGCAATTGTAATGGCAAATTCTTTCCATAGTTAGATCAAATCTATTTTGTGTTTAATAAACTTGTTCAGATTGAGATGATAGTTGTGCCTACCTTGCCTTCAAGTAGAGAATCTGCACTTGTTTATCATGTGTTGTTGTGAATAATAAACTTATTCAGATTGAGCTAATAGTCGTGCCACCTTGCCTTCAAGTAGAGAATCCGTATTCAGTTTATTGTGTGATAGTCAAACCTTGCTCTATTTCCTCATGCTCTGTTTTCTCGAGGAGACTGGATAGAATTTAAGTAATTAAGTTTAGTTGTAGTTAGTAATACTGCGAAACCAGAAAATACTTAGCTGCAACGTATATAGTTTTCGACAAAGCCTTGTACCTCTACAGCTGAAACAAAAAGACAGGATATAGTTTAGTTTATTTCCTTTGCAAGTACTTTTGTCAAGCACAACGAGGGAGCTTCCCCTCCTAATTTGAAGAGCACTCATTGCGTAGTGTGCATAGCTGTCCGTACCAACTCTTACTCCAAAGGTGCTAGTTGTTACGCCAACACTCTTAAAACCCTCATTCTACAATGCCTAACTGACTACAATTGTAAATGTGATTGCACTATTTTCTATTATCCTATGACACCAATACCACATGATTTGTTTCTTAATTTGTTTCCCTTAATTTTCCCTATACCTTGTTAAACCCCCTAAACCCTTACATGCCCTTAGAACCCTCATTATACAATAATAAGTGGTTATACTTGTAATAACATTGCCACTATCCTTCTAGTATATGCCATTATTGATGAAACACACACTTATACTGAGAGTGGGGCTGAATCAATATAGATCAAACTTTCCCTTTCTCAACTTAATCAAGCACAACAATAGTGCCCCCAAAAGTAATTATCCATAGCAATAACATACATGCAAGATCTAGCAATTAAGAACACAGGAAGAACACAATTTTACATGGAAACCCTTACGAGAGAAAACCACGGAAAAATATTGCTTGTATAAATCTTCTTACAACTTTTGTAGGCACCAACCCACTAGAGACTCCAACCCCCACCACTGAGCACCAACCCAACAAGAGACACCAATCTCCTCTAATAAGAGACACCAACCTCGATCTCCTCAAATAGGAGGCTCCAACCTCCATATGAATAGCATGATATGTTTGCAACTTCCTATTAGATCTACCCTTAACAACTGCTCACAAATCTGCAATACAATCACTCATAAATCTGCAATATAGTCTTCAATATTTCTGCTCATAGAACTGCTGTGATCTTGCTTTTATTTCTCTTCTCCTCACACAATTTAAGTTAAAAACCTTTCATAAATCCACTCACATATCTTTCATAAATCTGCTCAAATATCTTTTTTATTTCTGCTCTTCATGTGATTAATATTACTTGAAATTAATTGATTTTAACCTTCTCAGTTTCTTCTATTTATACCTTCCAAAATGCCTCTTTACCCAAGGGAGGTGACTCCTCCAAGAGGGGTTGGCCCACTTAGCAAAAATATTTTTTGTTTATTTATTTTGTTTGCCCAAGGATGGGTGCAGCATTCTAGGGAGTCATCCCACTTTGGGAGCCCCACAAATAAAAATAAAATTAATTTATTTTTTAATTAAGCATCCCCAAATGGGTTGGCTTTGTGAGAGGATCATCCCTAATATTTTGATTTATTTTGCATTTTTAGACTCCTCCAAAGGGGCTAGACATGGGTCCTCCCATGTAGAAAGTAAACCATCATTTTTGCAAATTAATTATCTCCTCACCATCAATAGGGCCTTTGACATCAATGACAACATTTTTCCAACAATTATGTCAAAATATGAGCTTTGCAATTTAAGGTATGAATATCCATCAAAGCCTTGAAAAGAAACAATTTTATTCCCCCAAAAAAGGTATAAGCTTAGATTTAAGGGAAATGGGGAATATTTGATAAATTGTTAAATGAGTAAGAGCTTGGTATGGAGTTTCCCTAAAAAATATTTAAATTCCCTATATTGTAGATATACACAAAATATGGATGCTTATAAATAACTTGGAAATTGTTTGACGAAATTTTCCAAGCATTTAGCTCAAACATTTTGTCAAAATGTCAAAATGAAATAGTCTAAAAAATGTTGAGAAATTTTGTATAGATAAACTTAAAATCCATCTTACACATAATTACTAATAATTGCAGTCAATATAAATCCACCTCATGGCATTTATTCCTTGCAAATTGAAAGGACACATAAATGCCCTACTATACATGTAAACAAAATGTTGAGGCCTAAAGAAAGCATGATAATTATTTGATAAAATGTCCAAATGAGTTGGGCAAGGAAAATAGGGTATGGATATTGATAAAAGCATAACTAAATCAGATTTTTTTAATGATAAACATATATGGACTTGGTAGAATCACACAAATTGTTTGATAAAATGCCTCCAAGAAATGTTGTCTCATTGATTATGGATTGCAATGCATGGCTATAGCAAGCATGTCATTGAAGACCTTAATCTAATGAATTCCTATAAAATCATGATAGAAAGGGGGTGTTCATTAGATGTAATTGTGAATACATGATGGACAAATACAAAACATCTGGAAGTATACACAATGCATGTGAATTGTTAGACAAAATAGATCAAATAAATGTGATCTCATTGACCATCATGGTTGCAATGAAGGCCTTTGACAAGGATTTTGTCAACTCTTTGGACTAATAAACATCTATAGGCTTGTAGTGTTGTGAATTGCATACCCTTGCAATTTCACACTGTTTTATGCCCACTTTGGTATCCATTCTCTTAGTGCTTGTGTAGGCTCATTTTAGCCTTTGCATTAGCCTTTTTCCTTCTTTTCAATAGTCATCATTTTGTGTCATTTTTGTGTTTCCCTTATGTTCTTGTCTCCTATCATTTTTTAGCGTAAATTGTCTAGACACAAGCACATAGCGTGAAAGCCCGCACATAGCACTAACATCCCACAACAATTTGTCGTTCAAAGGCTCATTCTAAGCATTTTACCCCTTGTCACCTTTCAAGTTAGTGCAAATGGTTCAGAATAATTTGTAATGACTTGTCGGCCTCTTTCTCTACCCTCTTCTCATTTTTGAATTGAATCCTTAATTTGGCAACTCTCTCTCTCTCTCTCTCTCTCTCTTGGTTCTCACAACACTAAAGATTTTACACAACACTCTCATACAACTTTCTCAAGCTATCTCATAGCAATATTTCTAGCTCTCTTGCTCTCTTTGGATTTCTAAAGCATTGCTAGTAACATTGTTCTTTTTTATCTTGCATCTCTAAACATTGTGGGGATTTATCACACCCCTTATAAAATTAGTTATCTTTTGATCAAATCATTTATCATTTTATCTTGTTATCTATATTGGTTGTTGTGGAGGTGGAAACACCAAAGTAGGGGTTTAACTGAGGCAAGCCCCCAAACAACCCCAAACATTTTTCTCGCCTTCTTGTGCTTGCAAGTTAGGTGGATGCTGGAACTCGAGTCGTGCACTTTAGGAATTGTTGTTCACATATGTGTCAGACAATAGTGTAATGCAAGGACATTCATGCTATGCGTTGTTGTCCTTGGTTGAGACTCTCATATTTAAATTGTAAGTTCCTTATCGTCTGTATTTTCCATTTTTGAAGTTATTATATTTTATTTACCATTTTGTTATCATATATTTTCAACAATTCATTTCCCTTTAAGCATTTTAACTAATTATTCTAATTTGAGATAGATGTTCTCTTACAAGCATGTGAAAGTGATTTATCTTTTTGTGTTTCATTATTTTTCCTTGATCCCTTGCCAGAAATTCCTCCTATTTCTGAGGATATTTTGTTGGAAGAGGATGAAATCATTGATTATTTTCTTAATATAACTTTATCATCCTTTCATTCCAATGTTCTCCCTATTAGTGATGAAGCATTTGTCAATAAGGATCCTCACCTCACGTTGGATCCTCCATGGATAAATCTTGAGGACATTTCTTCTAATCTTTCTCTTACATCTCATATTTCTCAACAAGAAAATAATAATGTTAAATCAAAAATTGGTAATAGATCTATCCCACCTATTAAGGGGATGTTGGATAAACCTATTATTGTTCAAAATAATCTTTCTCAAAGTCATAATACATCTGTTAATGTAATTTTTGTCTCTCGTTTTCCTAATAAACCTAAGAGACCAGTAATCTATGTTAATGGAGAAAACCCCAAACCAAAGAAAGTGATAACTGTTTGTGGCAATCCTTCAACAGTACACCCTCTGAATTATTACATGCATCTTGTTCAATCTATTACTTCTAAAGTGCCTATGGCTAATGACTACACATTGGTAGCAAACACGTATAACATTAGAAGGAATAAACAAAACATTGGCATTGTAAAATCTCTTCCACCTCAACCTATTTCTTCCATCTGCACCTAAACCTCTTCTTTAGCCCCCAATTGAGTATGATCTTATTGAGGAACTTTGTGTTACTCCTACTAGATCTCTTTCTGGGACCTTCATCAATCTTCTCATATATATCATGGAATGCTTTTGGAAGCTTTATAAAAGATCCTTATGCCATCTTCTACTAGACCAAATGATGTGAATGCTTTGGTAGAATATATTCACTTTGGTTCACTGAATATTACATTTTATCCTCATGAACTTCCTTCCATGGAAGTACAACACCAAGTTGATCTATTAATGGTAATTGTTTTCATCAATGACATGGGTATTAGACCCACTCTCACTGATACTGATTCAGCCCTCAATGTTTGTAGCATTGATCTCTTACCTCAACATGGATACTAATTCCCTTGTTGCTACGTCTTTATCTATTTGTGGATAAATGACAATGTCGGTCGACAAGCTTTAGGTACAAAATACCACCTTTGCAACTTGGACACATCACTTTACCTACCTTGGTATATGTAATGCCAGGTTCTTTACCATACAACCTTCTTCTAGGAAGATTGTGGATTTATGCAATGGGTATAGTCTTGTCTACCTTACATCAATTTGTTAAATTTGTTAATAATAACCAACAAGTTACAATCAAGGCTGACCTTGATACTCTTTACTATTGTCAATTGGTTGAAGCAAATTGGTCTTCGTATTCTACTACTTTTTAAAATATAATTCATTTTTATCTCATAACAATGTAACATCATCCTCATATACTTCTTCTAAGGATGATCTTACGTGTTCTTCTCCTAATGATAATGCATGTCTTGGTGATGATTGGGGCTCACTTGACTTCACATCATCCTTTGTTGGAGAATATAAAGTCAACCCAACTCACTTTGGCATCCCTCAACTATCATTAACAACTACTACAAAAGAAGAAGATCCTAACCCCTTTCAATATGGCCAGTAGGCTGAATTGGGTCATGTGAATCTTGCTCTCCATCCTCTTCATAACTTTGTATCTTCTTCTACAACAAGCTTTGAGACACCATTGTCAACCTTTGCTGATGATGTTCTTTCTTCTTCTAAAAATGTATGTTTTGGTGATGATTGAGGCTCCTTAGACTTCACCCCTCATAGGCTTGGTGAATATAAGGTCGACCCTTCTAACTTTGACATTCCTTCATTTAGCAAGGATTTGTATTATCCTACTAGAATCAATCCATTTTCTTTTGTAAATTTAGCTAGTACTTCTCAAACATGCACTTATACTTCTCATTTTGCTAATGCTAGGGATGCAGACTCTCCTTCTCCCTCTAATTTGGAGACATGTTATGGGCTTGGCTTCAAATTACTTTCTAAGCATGGTTACAAAGGAAATGGTTTTGGGCACATGGAACAAGGAGTTGAGGTCCCTATGAAACTGACATTGCACTCTTCTATAGTGTGTTTTGGTTACCGATCTTCTCTATCTACATCCCCTGCATTGTTTGATGTCTTTATGACTTCTTTTGAAAAGTCAAACTTTTCTCAACAAGAGAAAGGGTTGCTTCCTACTCATCCTTTATCTAATCAACAGTGTATCTTGTTGAAGCTTCTTAAAGCCCACCTGATCACTCTTCCTCCTACATAAGAAATTTCATAAACATAATCAAATAAATCTTTCTTTTTGTCCATATCATCAACTGCTTGGCCATTCCACCAATGAATGTCAAGCCTTCAGTGATAAAGTACAACTTCTTGACTCTCCAGTGCCATTACTCTTCCATTTGTTTATGCACATATCTCTTCTTCACATGGCAAGTGATATTGAGGTTCACCTCTATCCGATTCATTTTAAATCATAAACATTTTCCTTCTATTGTATTGTTGCTCATTATGTGGTAACCATAGTTATCTTTGTTTGATCATTGACATTCATGGTGGTGCAATCTCATGTGCAACCATACTCTTTCTCTATTAGTAGAAACACAATAGTCTTTATCATGGTTGTCCTCACCTATATTTTAGGGGGCAAGGACAACTAGTTTTGGAGGTGTGCATCCTTCCTAAGGATTTCCTATATTCTTTTTTCCCCTTTTCTTTCCTTAAAATATCAACATACTATGCATGTTAATATTTTAAGGGGGGGCATATCCCCCGTGTTAGTGTTTTATAGCTCCAGGAGATATTTTCTCTTAGCCAAAGGCTAGTTGGCCTTCATGTTGAAATTAAATTTTTTATATTTCTCTTCATCTAAGGGAGTCGACCTTGATGAAAAGTCACCTAGTAGATGAAAGGTCGCCTAGTTTGATATATATTCAAGGTGATGATCTTTCATTCAATCATCAAGTTCATTCCCTTCATTCGCACTTTATCTTTAGCAGATATTGCCACCTCCAGCAATAGTCTTTTCCTAGCAGCAGCAAATCAATTTCACTTTTCATAATTCACATCTATCTGTAGTTTGCCATTCCTACAAGTAACAAAAGGTTGCACTCTTAGCCGCAGATTATCATTTCATAGAAGCAGATTGCTTTCAAGGAGAAACTTATCCATTTTGTATCCTAGCGTCTAGGAGAGGTGCTATTATTCCTTGTATCAAGATCGCCCTTGAGAAGGTTCTTATTGTAAAGCAGATTTCTACTCTTATTCTGCACTTTCTGATATATGAGAGATATATTGTTGCTTGGTTTTTTCTCCCTCAAGTAGGAGGGTTTTCCCAGGATAAATGATGTGTTCTTTGTTCACTGTGTTGCATTATTTTCTGCTTATTCATTTTCTAATCTAAAACTAACATGGTATCAGAGCAGGTTCAAGGGGGAAATTTGATCAGATTTGGCTAAGCAGATGAAATGAAGTTAATCTCTCATGAAATTGTAGGGTGTGTGATCAGAATTGAAGAATAGAAATTTGAGCAGCAGAGGTTGGGAATTGCAGAAAGGTTATATATGGAGGACGTATATTGGAAAAGACTTATTCATTTTTTTGATGTGGGGTATTCAATATGTGATTCAATGAAATCATTTCTTCGTATCCATGTTCACATTTTGTCTTCCTCTTGAGGCACAGGCTTTTGTAAATTCAGACTAATATTCCAATAAGGACGACCTTTATTTTGACAGCTTAAAAAATTAAGCTAATTCGTCTCATAAGGTTGGGGAGTGCTTATTGGAGGTGTTGTTTCAAATATGATAAAAGGAGTTGTGTGTGTGCATTTCTGGCTTGGTGTTGTGTTTGATGGTTTTGCAAAGATTGGAGTCAATGTTTTTAAAGAATGGAGTTGTGTTGATTGTTGAGTGTATACTGTCATTCGGCGATGGCTGTGTGGAGATCGAAATTTGAAAGGCATCACTGATTGGATATTTGTAATAAAGAGATAGGTATTTTATCATGAACTCTTTGTAGTTGATAATAATTCATGCAATAACATTGGGAATAGTGAATCATGTATGCTTCTAGCATGGGTATTTCTCTTTGAGATAGTTTAATTCTATGAACTATTACTAATCTCTCTATAATGCTTCCAGGACGGATCGAGGAGCAAAGGATGATGAGCGATTGCATAAGGAATTCAAGGGAGGAAGAGCCTCATGCATCCTGTGAGGGAGTAATGTAGGCTGAAGAAATGAACAAATCTGGAGACATCTCTTGAAGAGGAAGAACCTATACAGATTGTCATTGTGATCAATCTCTTCGAAGAGGAGGATATGACATTCAGAGGGAGTGTGACATACCAACAGAGGAAACCTTGGACGAGGAGGTTAGGAGGTTGATGCAAGTACTTGGAGCTTAAGAGGGAGTCACATCATCATGAAGATCTACCGTTAGTGTATATTTCTCTGTGACGGAAAAGTATGAGGTGAAAGCCCTTGTTAGTGTTTATTTCTCTGTGATGGAGAAGTATGAGGTGAAAGCCCTTGTTAGTGTATATTTCTCTGTGATGGAGAAGTATGAGGTGAAAGCCCTTGGTAGTGTATATTTCTCTATGACGAAGAAGTATGAGGTGAAAGCCCTTGTTAGTGTATATTTCTCTATGACGGAGAAGTATGAGCTGAAAGCCCTTGTTAGTGTATATTTCTCTTAGACGGAGAAATATGAGGTGTGAGCCCTTGTTCATCTCTGAGACTGAGATAAGACGTCATGTTGAGAGACTCCATGATGACATCACGTTGAGAGACTCCGTGATGAACCCTTTATACTTGTGTTTTTCCACACATGGGAGTAGCCATGGTGGACGTCATGTTGAGAGACTCCATGACAACATCATGTTGAGAGACTTTGCGATGGGCACTTGTACGTATGTTTCTTTCCACACATGAGAGTAGCCATTGTGGATTTCATGTTGAGAGACTCCAAGACGACATCACGTTGAGAGACTCCATGATGAACCTTTGTGCTTTCCACAAATGGGTGTAGCCATTATAAGCGTCATGTCAAGAGACTCCATGACGAGGATATCTAGAAAATACCTCCCTAGCTAAGAGGGAGTGTTAGCGTTTTATAGCTTCAGGAGCTATTTTCCCTTAGCCAAAGGCTAGTCAGCCTTCATGTTGAAATTGAATTTTTTATATCTCTCTTCATCTAAGGGAGCCGACCTTGATGAAGAGTCACCTAGTAGATGAAAGGTCGCCTAGTTTGATATACATTCAAGGTGGCAATCTTTCATTCAATCATCAAGTTCATTCCCTTCATTCGCACTTTATCTTCAACAGATATTTGCACCTCCAGCAACAGTCTTTTCCTAGCAGCAACAGATCAATTTCAGTTTTCATAATTCGCATCTATCTATAGTTCACCATTCCTACAAGTAGTAGAAGGTTGCACTCTTAGCAGCAGATTATCATTTAATAGCAACAGATTGCTTTCAAGGAGAAACTTATCCATTTTGTATCCTAGCATCTAGGAGAGGTGCTATTATTCTTTGAATCAAGATCGCCCTTGAGAAGGGTCTGATTGTAAAGCAGATTTCTGCTCTTATTCTGCACTTTTTGATATATGAGAGATATATTGTTGCTAGGTTTTTTCTCCCTCGAGTAGGAGGGTTTTCCTAGGATAAATGATGTGTTCTTTGTTCATTGTGTTGCATTATTTTCTGCTTATTCATTTTCTGATCTAAAACTAACACCCCGCTCACTTGCACATACTTACATGCACCTTATCTATCTTTTCCCTTTGCATGATTATCTATCTTAGCTCCCTGAGGCGTTATCTATTTTTATGCTCCATGTAGAGTTGGTAGCATATGAACCACCTAGCATAATGCAACTTGCTAGACTGTGGGTCTTCATATGTCCTATCATTTCCATGGCTATCCTACAAAGCAACTTTTAGTAACCATGATCAATCAAAATCATTGTATGAACCACCTAACATAATGCAACTTGCTAGTATTTGTGCTTTATCCAATTTATCTTTTATATTAATGATTGCCAAGCATAACACAACTTGCTAGATCGTAATCAATTTTTAACATTAACATCTACATGACCCCTAGTGACAAAGCAAGCTAGTGTCTGAGTCACATAATCTCTTGTACATTGATTGCTTCCTTGTCTCTTGTATGCATTCTCTCCTTTAAACAATCAATCACTAAATTCCTCTCTTCATTTAAGAATTCTTCTTTGTTGTGTCTATTATTTTGAGGATGACGCATAGTATCGAGACAACCTCCCGCATCGAGGTCTCTTTTACTTGGTTGACACAAAAAATTACTTTTTTTTTTGTTATGTGCTTTTATCCTTTGCATGTGTTATCTATGTTTTTATATATGTGTTTCTATGTATGTTTATGATGTTCTAACCCTATGGTTTTGTAGGCCTTTGTTTTCTAACTTTGTTGTCATGTGCAGATTTTTGTTGACTAATGTATTTTTTTGGGTAGGTTCTCAGCTTGGGGGCACGGTTCCTCAACTTCAAGAGTTTTTTCTTCCTCTACAATATCCTTTTGTTGTTATGATGTTATTTATTTCTAGTCTTTTCGTTTAACATGCATATTCATGTAAGTTCATAAGCCTGCTAAAGTGGGGGGGGAAATAGTGTCGTAAATTGCATACCCTTGCAATTTCACACTATCTTTTATGCCTACTTTGGTATCCATTTCCTTAGTGCTTGTGTAGGCTCATTTTAGCCCTCGCATCAACCTTTTTCCCTCTCAAAGTGCTTAGGTATTCTTTTTAGCAATCACCCTTTTCTATCATTTTTTGTGTTTCCCTTATGTTCTTGTCTCTTATCATTTTTTAGTGTAAATTGTCTAGACACTAGTGCAGAAGTTCACGCATAGTGCTAACATCCCACAACAATTTTTTGTTTAAAGGCTCATTTTGAGCATTTAGCCACTTGTCACATTTTAGGTCAATGGAAACAACTCAGAATGATTCATAATGACTTGTTAGCCTCTTTCTCTTCTCTCTTCTCATTTTTAATCTAATCTTTCATTTGGCAACTCTCTCTCTCTCTCTCTCTCTCTCTCTCTCTTGCTTGGCTCTCACATCACTAAAGTTTATACATAACACTCTCATACAACTCTCCCAAGCTATCTCACAACAATCTTTCTAGTTCTCTTGCTCTTTTTAGCTTTCTCAGGGCTTTCTAGTAACATTGTTCTTTTTTATCTTGTATCTCTAAGCATCTTGGGGATTTATCACATCCCTTATAAAATCATTTTTTTATTAGATAATTTATCATTTTATCTATCTTGGTTGTTGTGGAGGTGGAAACACCAAAGTAGGGGTTTGATTGAGGCAAGCCCCCAAACAACCCCAAACATTTTTCTCATCTTGTTGTGCTTGTAGGTTAGGTGGATTCTAGAACTCAAGCCATGCATTTTGGGACTTTTTGGTGTTTGTGTTGGACAACAACATGACATGAGGATGTCTACACTACACATTGTCATCCTTGGCAAAGATTCTCAGATTTAAGTTGTAAGTTCCTTATTGTTTATATTTTCCATTTCTGAAGTTATTATACTTTATTTACTTCTTTGTTTTCATATATTTTCATTAGTTCTTTTCCCTTTACACATTTTAAGTAATTAATCTAATTTGAGTGAATGTAATGAATTTTATTATCAGAGGAACTTAGTCTTCTTTATGTCAAAGAGAAATTTTCCACATTACAAGGTCATATGTGTGTATTTGCAATTAATATGAAGCTAGACTTGAGGCTTAAAAACATTTTAAGCTAAATTTCAACAAGCCTTGTTCAAGGATATGTTTTTTTAACTCTTTTCTCATTATACAATTTCATCTTTTAGATACAATATAATGTTAGACATAATTTTAGGCTACATTTGATACAAATATTGTGTGTCAATGATGTAATAACACCACATTAATATAATTTGTGAAAATATCATGCTCATGCCATTTCCCATTTATTTTTGTACCCACCTTGATGGGAATGTCTTAATGCTCTAACTTTTTGACAAGTGGCATACTTTTATGCAAGTTTGGTGTGGCTCCCAATCCCTATCGATCTTTATTTCATTCCCATTTGCATTAATACAAATACATTCACTAACTGTTTATTCCTATTTCGCCTCCATTGATATTGATTTCCACATATTTGCTCCCTATCTCAAGTTCAACACCTTATCCTTATAGATTATTTTTGTCTAACAAGAGATTGATCTAGTTCAATCTCGAGGAGCATGAGAATGATCCTTGAATCCCAAAGCTTAAAATTCAAATTTAAACTTTCTTGCCCTTTTCTACTAGTTATGATCTAACCTAGTACATGATTCATGCAACCTATTGCAAGGACATTGCTATTCATAGATATACATTGTGCACTTAAACACATGTGAAGAAAGAGAGAATAGTTCAAGCACACTTTAGTTATAAGAGGAATAAAGTAACCAAAATTTCACCATCATCATAGAGGCCATTTTCTTGTCTACAAATGTTGTCTTTGATATTTTTCATTATTGTCAATGTGGTCCACCAAGGGGTTTGACCTAGAACTCCTCAAAGATGTTTGTAGACAACACCTTGATAGATTTAGATATCTTGAAGGAAAATGTGAACAAATCTTCTTGTGCACTTTCCGTCAAATTAATCCCATGTCTAGCTTAAATCAATTTCATATTAGATCAAGTTTGCAATAGTTGGGATTCAATTCATGGGGCTTAAGATTAAATTTGTATCATTTTTTTTTGGTAGTTCAAGCTCTAAGACATACATCAAACTAAGGAATTTAATTTTATGATAGTGGAAAATTTATTCAAAAAAATCCCTACTTTATATAATATAATACATAGGCTATACGCCTTTTACCAAAAAAAAAAAATTCAAAACAACATCAACCACCTTTTTGTTGAAATTGCACATTGTTTATTATCACTTTCGTAGAAGTTTGGAATGCAATTTCCATTGGTGATCTTTGGAATAGTTTATAAAAAAATATCAAACTTTTGCAAAAGATATCCTTGTATTTGAAAAATATTTTTAATTAACAAAGTTCAATTAGGGTAGTTCATTGTTAGAGTATCTACTTAGGATGAAATTTGTAAGAGATCATTTTATTTTTCCATCAATAAACTAGTAGATGAAAATTATATGGTTTCTTTAATCATCAATAGTTTGTCTCTGCCATTTCAAACCTTTGTGGAGTCTCAACATTTGTTGACAAAGAATCAAAGTCACACCTTTGAACAAAATAATTCATATATATTTTTTTTGCAAAAAATGGAGATAAATGCAAATGGTTGGTTCCTTTTTTGAACAATTTGAGTGTGTACTTGTTGCATTTTATAAGTGGGAAAAAAAGAAAACTATGACTCCTATTTAACAATTCAAACATAGAGTGAAGTGCTATTATTGTCATAAGAGGGATTTGTAAAAAAAATGTTAGAAATGGCAATGTCATTTGTCCAAGAAGTTGTGGGCTTAGATTATGTTGTATTTGAGATGAATCAAGATTCATAAGAGGAAGAGTATTCTTTTATGGCATATTTTGAGATAATAGCAATGGAACTAATGGTTGGTTATTTGATTCTAGTGCATCTCAATATTTCACTTGTTGTATAGACAAGTATGCCAAGTTTTTTCCTGATTCTAATTTTAAAAATTATATTTCTTTGAGTGATAGTAAAACAAATGCAATATAAGGGATAACAAATATTTTTTATTTTTCTTAGGGTTCTATAAATTCATAGGGATACTAAGTTTCTTCCTATTATACCATGTTACCACAACACACTCAAGTCCTCATCACTTTCCCCCTCATGTTTGTCCCAGTTTTAATATGATTCCCTAGTTTTTGCATATTTTTGGGTTGTCGGTTAGTTTCATACTCTAGTGTTGTTGTGGCCTCGTTTCAAAAACCTTAGGTTTGCATTTTGTCAATTTAAACATGCTTTGATTAAATCTAGGTGTTTTTATTAATTTAATTCAAATTTATACTCTCGAGTTTTGTACTTGTGTCCTCAGGTCTTGATAAGTTATAAATGTCGTCCATGTTTTATTTTACTTGGGTAGAAAATGTGAAATAATTTGGACTTGATCTATTGTTTCAACCAAGTTAATATAAGAGAAAAATAATATCAAAGAGAAAACAAGATAATTTTTCTTAAAAGGCATCTAATGACCATATGGAGCCAAATCTTGGTTTCTAAAATTTGATGTATAGTTGCACCAAATGTGGATCATAGGGAATTTTGTGATCTTTTCCTACCTCTTAATAGAAACACAAGAGAGGAGGTCCAAAAATTGTCATACAAGTCTTATGAATAGGCTCTGGAAAGCACTTTCAAAATTGACCAAGGTGTCATTGGAAATGGAATGAAGTCTTGTTGAGCCAATGAAAGGCTTGTCACTCAAAACATGGTTGTGCAAAACAACAACAACAATAATAACCCCTTAGAGCCAAATTATTTGAAAATAATAATCACAATGCTACCAATAATGAGGTTACAAACATCCCACCACCTAAAAACAATAATCACAACTCTAACAACTATGGTGGTGACAACAATTATACAAATTCAATGAACCATAATGTCAACACTATTGACTACCCCCATAAAATAACTATGAGAAATGAGGTAGAAAAAATGAGAGATCACACAACAACAATCGATATGATCCCTATCAAAAACATTAAGGGTACAATCTATGTTAGTGTAAATAGCTAATCTACCTAACTAGGTAATTAGTGGGGTCCTATTTACATGTTAAGTCCACTTAGGTCCTAGGCATATTTCTAGAAGTTTTAGTTGTTTAGATAAGATCTTATCCTATCTTATTTTTTTAATTTCTATTTAATTCCAATGTCTTCGATCATTTAATAATGACACAAGTCATTTAATGTTTTGCATTAGGTAGTTCATCACACCTTGTCTATATAAGCAAGGTCATTGTACACTTTTGTAATATACCTCATCATCATATTTGATAGATCTTAATATCAAGCAAGCTCATTTTTTGCATACTCTCTTGTGGAAAATTTTCATTGTTTTTCTAGGTGGTCTTGGGTATAGAGCTAATCTTCAACTCCTATATGGTATTAGAGTGTGAGTAGCTCCTACATGGTATCAAAGGCATGGCCATGCAAATCCCTTCTTAGATTTGAGGGTAGAGCAATTGTCAAATGAGAGCTCTTGGTGGATTTTAGTAAGGTTGAGTATTCTCTTTTCTTGCACCATATGGTGATCTAGAGAATTAGAAAAACTTAAAATAAATACCATATTTGGGATGTCTATTTTTGTGGCTTTGTATTGTAGGTTCATTTTGGGTCAAAACAAACCCTTCTATTCATCTAAAAGGCCAAAAAACCCACATTTTCATATAAAATACTTCATATTTTGAAAATAAAAATGGCAATTTTTTAAATTTTTGAGTGACTGTCTTAAGTTTGACGACCAAATGACCGTCACAGAGGATTGTGTTAAATTTGATAGTTAAACGGTCTTCATATTAGTGCTTAGCCCAATTTTCCAACTTTTGGTCGCATGGGGTGACCACCCGCCAGCCCTTAGGGGGCTTAATTTTGGCCCCTCAAGCCTTAATTGGGTTTTTTTTTAGAATCACCATAACTTTTGACTCAGGTATCAAATTTTTAAAAACGAGATATTATCGAAAATATACTTCCAAGAACTTTCCAATGGTGCAAGTTCTTTTATCAGATTTTACTCTTGGAATATTTTATTGTTGTTTGAAGTCAGATCTCTCATTTAGACCTTTGAGCTCATAAATTTTGTCTGAATCTTCATTTTCATGGTTTTTGGAGCATCAAAAAGGTATTCAAGAGCTCTATCATTATGGATATGCAATTTTTCTAGATTCAACCCCATGTATTGTTTATTTAGATTTTGATATATTTGCATTTTGGTTAATTACTTGGACACCCTAACTCCTAGAGAGGTTCTATCTTTTTGGGAAGGTTTCATTTGTAGTATTCATCATGTTTGGGGGTTTCCAAATGTTATTGAAGGTTAATGTCTTTGTAATTTTGGAGATTTCTCATATTTGATTATGGGGTTTTCATTTCATTCTTCTCTAATCATCTTAAAAATGGGAAACTATAAACAATGGAGAGATTGCATCATAAAACATCTTCATTGGCATCATATGTTGCCACATTTGTATGGTCTTATTCCCCCTCCAAGTATGTTAGTAAACAAATTGTCCTCTTCAAGTAATCAAATAAATGACTCAAATATACCTAGCAATGAAGACACATCAGTTACCAATAGCTTCGGAGATCGCTAATGAATTAGTGATCTTCCTCTGAATTTTAGAGGTACAACTCCCTCTTATGAACTTCAATGAATTGGAGAAATAGAAAATAAAACAAAGGTGTGCTTTTAACCAGAAAGCAATAAAGGAAAACAAACATCTGCGCATAAAAATGACACAAATGCAAGAGCGATTGGATAAACGATCAAAGTAAATGACACAAAGATCATTCTCTCAAACCCATAAATGATAAAGAGGAGGAAAGAAAATAATTCTTAGAAAATATGTGAACAAAACATGACACTAAGATCCTGCAATGAAAAAATCCTTAATCTGTTATAATAGAGAAAATACAAATGAATAATCATGAATTCACAAAGGAAATCAACAATTTAAAAGAAGACAATCAAACACAAAGAGTAGAAATGCCTCCTTTATTCAAGAACATAAAATAGAGCTCCAAGACTCTATCTCCCTGTGCAAAGATTAAGTTCAGAAATAATCCCATTTCCGCAAATCAACAACAAAAGATCTGATAACTAAGCTACCCCAACCTTCATAGAGGCTCTTGTGTCATAGCCCAAAGATCCGTACAAAAATGGCAACAGATTACATATTTATATATTTTTCTAAAATGAGCCTTTGTTCAACTACGTGAAAACTCTTTTCCATTCCACACCCATCTCTTGAGATTCTCTATTCATTCTTTTATTTTTCGTTCATAACTTTTCAAATCCCTCTTGAGGATCTACCCTTTCGGTTTCTTCCTGAAACTGTTTCTTAGAAGACAATTACATCTCCATCTCAAATCTTTCTTCAAGAATTGTTGGTCATAACTTCATTTTTCATCTTCTTTCCTTCCAGTCCACCGTGACTATTGGATAATATTTCAAAGTTATTTGGAGAAGACACCTGGCAGATTCTTGTGTTCTCGTAACAATTTTTTCTTGAAGAGTGTCGTTCTTCAAATTATTCAAAGACCTATCAAGCTCACTCTTATTTAAAATAACATCTATGTACTAATGACTTACTCCACTGTTAATAAAGACTCTCGAGAGCTATTTGAAGAAATTTAATAGTGGAAAAACTTAGAAGTGATTGCAAGAGGAGAATCCGCAGCAAGAGCACCGATGCCATTAAACCACTATCTTCCATACGTTTGAATATTTCCATCTCTATTCAAATCTGCTATAGATTCATCGTCAAAATCTAATCGCAATGCAATCTTTTATCCTCAAAAATCATTGATTCCCATTCTATGCTCTGATAGGTATCCTCGTGTTTCAGTTCGCGACCCCATCTCCCTTTGATGGCTTTTAAATCATAATGAATGTATTTGCAAACCATTCTATCTGCTAACACAGAGAGTTTATTGAAAAAATCTACATTTTCAAGGAAAACATTGAGTTGCAATGTAACTTCCGTCTTTCCACATTATCGATTATAAAGGCATAAAGAACTACAGGTGACCATTGACTAAGTTAGCTTCACTAGTGTTATTAATTGTGTACAATCTCATCATTTCTCCTCATATCCTCAAATGGAAACATTCTTTCTTGCCTATGACAAAAATTTAGATTAAAGCAATGTCGATTAGCAACTCCATTTTGATAGCAAAATATTGATCATAATCCTCATCCAAGATAGCAAATTATGCAATTATGCACTTCATGAACCCATTCAAGTGAGGATGGTATCGATACTTTCATATACGCTACCAATGCAATCACCCCCGTTGCTCTCTTGAAAAGCTAACTTTCACAACAAAATCCAAATGTTTCTCAGAGCACCTTTCACTATATCTCAAGTATAGGAATTCCCTTCACCTCGAACACTCGATTTATTAAAGGACTGAGCAAAATCCCTGGGGATTGGACCTATTACCAAGTCGCTCGGCCTTTGTTTGTCACTTATATGCTAATTCTTTTCTGAGCCGCAGACATCCTCAACAATCATAGCAACTAGGAATGAATTATCAACCTCAATCTGTAGCTGTGATGAGCTCCTCAGGTTGCATCTCAAATTCCCTCTTGACAAAATCAAATCAAAAAGCTTTCAAATCTGCTTCTATGATAACGCCCATTACCTGCCCATTGTATCATGTCCATTTCACCTTTGCAAATGTTCATTTCCTAAAACACTCGATCGAACTAGTGCATTCCCATTATATTGTGATGTCAAATTTCCTCTTCTTCATATTCGGCTGCACTGCTAACTATTGTAATCTCGATATTGCTGACATTTTTAAACCACAGGCTCTTTCCTATTTACTGACAGCAAGAGATAGGAGTCATGCAACTTCAAGCGATAAGTTCCACAATTCTTCAGAAACACCACTGGTGGGCTTTTGAGTGGTTGGTCTAGACAATGCGGGCGATACTTTGTATAGTTTATCTAACTATCTCAAAGACCGCCGATAAAACATTTACTTCCCTCCATGTTTGAAATTGCAGAGGCAAAACTTTTAATGGTTATACGAACTAAGTAAAATATCGCCCGAGTTCACAGGGTCAACTAAAATACCACCCACTCTCCTTAGTGTCTTCCAACCTTGATAGTCAATGATGTTTACATCCCATCCTTGCAAAGTGCGAAAAGAAGCTAAAATTCTCTACCATTCCTGTAAACATATGAAATCCATCCAAATATTTTTCAAATCATAAACAATTTCTAGCTATCTTCTCAATGGTATTCTAGTGATCATTTTTTTTATAGAAAAATGTTCTTCTATCTCCCCAGAGTTTGAAATCATATGTGAAGTCTAGAATTTGTTCGATTCATTGGAAGAACAATCACCATCCCATTGTCTTTTGACTACCGTGTCCTTGGAAATGGAAATGCTTTCCGAGAATGTAAAATGATCTACAACTTGAAGTTTGCTTGGAAGGTAAAATATACAAGATTCTATAGTTGATGAAGATGGCAAGAATTGATTTGGGAGTCGAGGCAGGCATTCTTAGAGATCTGTAGCACGGACCCCTTCTATCTCTTGCCTCCAATATTGATGATCTTTGAATAGAAAAACAAGAACACTCATCTCTCTAAAGACTTCTCAAACTTGTTTATGGCTTTGTTGCTCAAGCAAACTTTCCTGTTTTGAAGAGTTTATGCATATTGCTATGTTTTTGATAATGGCTCAAAGAGTCTATGTAATAATTTCTTTGCCTCTTGAATTGAAGCTTCAACTGTGTGTAAATTCGCACTGTGGTCATTTGATATTCCTCCTTAAAGATCAATTTAAATCGGAGACATATGATACCAATAAAATCTCTGAAATAAATTCCAAATTTGGTATCCTCAAAGGCTTAAATGAAAATAATGAGACACCATCCCAAGTTGCACCCGTACTAGGGTGAAGTGACCTTCAAGCATCTCCATATGATCTTAATCATGCGTTTGTGTGCATATATTGCAATACCTGACAAAATGACCATTTACCAAAAAATAGTGCAGAAAAAATCACATTTGAGTGTCCATTATAAGCTTAGCTGGAATTTTGATAGGGGGAGTTTTAAAAAAATTCAATGACCAAAATGGGGCTAACAGTTGCTCTGTCCAGGGAATGCATTTTCTACGGAAATGCAAAGAACTCCAAAATTTATGGGAAAGATCAATTCCTTGTTCATTGGGCCAGAGTCAAGGGAGAACGACAGGAGACAAGAACCAAGCCAAAACTGGAACCAACCACACAACGGAAAGAAAAATGCAACCTAAGACTCCTATACGCACCCAAACGAGGTGCAAAACACCCAATTTCCCTAGGAGACTATGCAAAGCCATTAACTGGATGGGAGAAATAGATGCCAATGTGAGACAAAGGTGTATACCCATAGTGCCTACCAATTAAACAACATATTAAAGACTATGTTTGCAAAGCTGAAGCATGTGAAATGAAATGACTCATTCAAAGACCCACCAAAAAGCCACTTCTCATCATAAATTTCTGAATTTTCTTGAACCTCAAGATGCCCGCCTTGTATAGTGTTGATTTTGCTATCCATAACCATCTCGAATAGATCAGAAATTGTCATTACTTCTTCCTTATGATTACTGTTAATTGCAAGATCCATATTTGTGGCATGAGAGAAAACCAATAAACTGCAGAATGGTGTCTCGATTTTTTATTTCAAACAATAATAATTAGAGCTTTCTAAAGAAATGGCTGCATTGCTATTTTTGTTATTAAGGTCATCATGTCTAAAAGACTCTTTAATATCCTTATCCACCTTAGGACATAGAATAACCTCATCTAGCATAGGATCTTCCTTAGTTGAAAAATATTCATCCTTCTTTATTGCAATCAAATTTGAAAACTCTCTATCCACAAATGAAGAAGTAACTAGGTCAATACCTAGAGTTACAACAAGCGAGTCTTCTCTTTCAATAGATGATAAAAATTGAAGTATAATTTCCTCTTCACAAAGAGAATCATCATCTGAAACCTTTAAAAGTTCTTGAGGGTGCAGTATCTCATCAACTTGACCATTGTTTTGCTTTTCATTAATCTCAAAAGTTCCTTCCTCTTTTACAAACTCAGATTTTGAAATGTCATCAACAAAGAATACACTTGTTTCAACTTTAACACAAACTTCACTCGTTGAATCATTTTCAGATGGTGTGGTTGTATATTCAAAACAAAATGATTCAGAAATAAATTCATTACTAACCTTTGGTTACAACAAAATCATTTTATCCCCCTCTTTAGGAAACTTAAAAGTTGCATTGTCTGGTTGTGTGTCAATCTGAAAATTCTCATTTTCACACTTTTTGAGATCAAGTAGATTTTCAACAGTTTCAAGGCTGAAATTTTCTAATTCTGGTGAAGAAGAGAGACTCAACAAATCATTATTATCTACATTAATTGCAGGGCTTGCAACCCTTTCAATATTTCCTTGGTTATGACTATCTTCTTTCAACACTATTGAATCTTCATGAGGCTTAATAATCATTCCTTTAACATCTTCTTCATCCAAAACTGAAAAATTATAAGAACAAAAAGAATCAGAAGCACCTGGAGTATCATCATCATCAACCTGTAATTCTTTTATGAGTTGTGTTACTCTCCCTGTGATTGCTTGCAGTGAACTCAATCCTTCTTCAAGTTCTTTGAGTTTGTAAAACCTTGCATGGAGACTCCTCAACAAGAGCGTTGTTTTGTAGTCATCTTCTATACTCAACTCAGTTCTTACAGCTTTGGTAATGCGTTCTTTGCAGTGATCCCAAAAGTCATGAAGTACTTTGTCATCCATCGCAAGAATCTCTTCGATAGTAGGTGCAGGTCTTCTCCCATTTCTTCGATTTTTCTGATTTTGCATCATAATGTCTTCTAATTTCAAACAAAGTCACCAATCTCCCTACACATCGAGATATCATTAAAATCTTGAGGAAATAAAGCACCAATCTTTTGACTCGAATCCCCAACGAAGTCGCCAAAAAATCTATTAGTAAACAAATTGTCCTCTTCAAGTAATTAGATAAATGACTCAAATATGCCCAACAATGGAGACAAATCAGTTACCAACATCTCTGGAGATTGCTAATGAATTAAGGATCTTCCTTTGAATTTTAGAGGTATAGCTCCCTCTTATGATCTGCAATGAATTGGAGAAACATAAAATAAAACAAAGGTGTGCTTTTAACCAAAAAGAAGTAAAGGAAAACAAACATCTGCGCATAAAAATTACACAAATGTGAGAGCGATTGGATAAAAGATCAATGTAAATGACACAAAGATCATTCACTCAAACCTGTAAATGATAAAGAGGAGGAAATAAAATAATTCTCAAAAAATATGTGAACAAAAAATGACACCAAGATCTTGCAATGAACACATCCTTAATCTGTTATATCAGAGAAAATATGAATCAATAATTGTGAATTCACAAAGGAAATCAACAATTTAAAAGAAGACAATCGAACACAAAGAGTAGAAATGCCTCCTTTATTCAAGAACATAAAACAAAGCTCTAAGACTCTATCTCCCTGTATAAAGATTAAGTTCAAAAAATAATCCCCTTTCCCCAGATCAACAACAAAAGATCTGATAACTAAGCTACCCCAACCTTCATAGATGCTCTTGTGTCATAGCCAAAAGATCCCTAAAAAAATGGCAACAGATTATATATTTATATATTTTTCTAAAATGAGCCCATGTTCAGCTACGTGAAAACTCTTTTCCATTCCACACCCGTCTCTTGATATTCTCTATTCATTCTTTTATTTTCCGTTCATAAATTTTCAAATCCCTCTCGAGGATTTTCCCTTTCAGTTTCTTCCTGAAACTGTTTCTTGGAAGACAATTACATCTCCATCTCAAATCTCTTTCTTCAAGAATTGTTGGTTATAACTTCATTTTTCATCTTCTTTCCTTCCAATGCACTGCAACTATTGGATAATATTTCAAAGTTATTTGGAGAAGACACCTAGTAGATTCTTGTGTTCCCATAATGACTTTTCTTGAAGAGTGTCATTCTTCAGATTATTCACAGACCTCCTATCAAGCTCACTCTTGTTTACAATAGCATCTATGTACTAATGACTTACTGCACTGTCAATAAAGACTCTCGAGAGCTATTTGAATAAATTTAACAGTGGACAACCATAGTAGTGATTGCAAGAGGAGAATCTGAAGCAAGAGCACCGATGGCATTAAACCACTATCTTCCATACATTTGAATATTTCCATCTCTATTCAAATCTGTTGTAGATCCATTGTCAAAATCTAATTGTAGTGTGATCTTTTATCCTCAAAAATGATTGATTCCCATTCTATGCTCTGATAGGTATCCCTGTGTTTCAGTTTGCGGCCCCATCTCCCTTTGATGGCTTTTAAATCATAATGAATGTATTTGCAAACCATTCTATCTACTGACACAGAGTTTATTGAAAATTCTACTTTTTCAAGGAAAACTTTGAGTTACAATGTAACTCCGGTCTTTGCACATTATCAATTATAAAGGCATAAAGAACTACAGGTGACCATTGACTAAGCCCGCTTTGCTAGTGTTATTAATTGTGTACAACCTCATCATTTCCCCTCGTATCCTCAAATGGAAACATTCTTTCTTTCCTGCAATAGAAATTTAGAGTAAAGCAATGTCGATTAGCAACTCCACTTTGATAGAAAAACATTGATCATAATCCTCATCTAGGATAGCAAATTATGCAATTATGCACTTCATGAACCCATTCAAATGAGGATGGTATCGATACTTTCATATATGCTACCAATGCAATCACCCCCATTGCTCTCTTGAAAAGCTAAGTTTCACAACAAAATCTAGATGTTTCTCAGAGCGCCTTTCACTATATCTCAAGTATAGGCATTCCCTTCACCTCGAACACTTGATTTATTGAAGGACTAAGAAAAATCCCCAGGGATTGGACCTATTACCAAGTTGCTCGGCCTTTGTTTGTCACTTATATTCTAATTCTTTTCTGAGCCATGAACATCCTCAACAATCATAGCAACTAAGAATGAAATATCAACCTCAATTTGTAGCTGTGATGAGCTCCTTAGGTTGCATCTCAAATTCCCTCTCGACAAAACCAAATCAAAATGCTTTCAAATTTGCTTCTATGATAATGCCCACTACCTACCTATTGTATCATGTCCATTTCACCTTTGCAAATGTTCATGTCCTAAAACACTTGATCGAACTAGTGCATTCCCATTATATTGTGATGTCAAATTTCCTCTTCTTCATATTCGGCTGCACTGCCAACTATTGCAATCTCGATATTAATGACATTTTTAAACCAATGGATCTTTCCTATTTACTGACAAAAAGAGAGAGCATTCATGCAACTTCAGGCAATAAGTTCCACAATTCTTCAGAAACACCACTGGCGGGCTTTTGAGTGGTTCGTCTAACCAATATAGGTGGTACTTTGTATAATTTATCTAACTATCTCAAAGACCACCGATAAAACATTTACTTCCCTCCATGTTTGAAATGGCATAAGCAAGACTTCTAATGGTTATACGAACTAAGTAAAATACCACCTGAGTTCACAGTGTCAATTAAAATACCACCCACTCTCCTTAGTGTCTTCCAACCTTGATAATCAATGATGTTTACATCCCATCCTTGCAAAGTGCGAAAATAAGCTAAAATTATTTGTCATTCCTATAAACATATGAAATCCATCCAAATATTTTTCAAATCATAAACAAATTCCAGCTATCTTCTCAATGGTATTCTAGTGATAATTTTTTTTAGCAAAATGTTCTTCTATCTCCCCAAAATTTGAAGTCATATCTGAAGTCTGGAATTTGTTTGATTCATTGGAAGAAGAACGACCATCCCATTATCTTTTGACTGTCGTGCCCTCATAAATGGAAATGCTTTCCGAGAATGTAAAATGATCTACAACTTGAAGTCTGCTTGCAAGGTAAAATTTGCAAGATTCTATAGTTGAAGAAGATGGCAAGAATTGATCTGGGAGTCGAGGCAAGCATTCTTAGATATCTATAGCACAGACTCGTTTTATCTCTTGCCTCCAATATTGATGATCTTTGAATAGAAAAACAAGAATACTTATCTCTCTAAAGACTTCTAAAACTCGTTTATGGCTTTTTTGCTCGAGCAAACTTTCCTGTTTTGAAGAGTTTATGCATATTGTTGTGTTTCTAATAATGGCTCAAAGAGTCTATGTAATAATTTATTTGCCTCTTGAACTGAAGCTTCAACTATGTGTAAATTCACACTGTGGCCATTTGATATTCCTCCTTAAAAATAAATTTAAACCGTAGACATCTGATACCAATAAAATCTCAAAAATAAATGCCAAATTTGGTATCCTCGAAGGCTTAAATTAAAATAATGAGACACCATCCCATGCTGCACACGTACCAGGGTGAATTGACCTTCAAGCATCTCCATATGATCTTAATCATGCGTTTGTGTGCATATATTGCAATACTTGACAGAATGACCATTTACCAAAAAATAGTGCACAGAAAATCACATTTGAGCATCCACTATAAGCTCAGCTGGCATTTTGATAGGGGGAGTTTAAAAAATTTCAATGACCAAAATGGGGCTAACAAGGTACTAATATTAAAAGAAAAATTTGGATTTGCAAAATGGATCATGTTGTAGGATTTATTACAATGCATGTTGATGATGCCATTTTGAGTTTCCTTATGCTCTTTGGACTAAAATTTGAGAGATATATAAAGATCCTAATACTCAGCCATTTCGAAATGATCTTGTTTTAGATTGTCTTGTTCCTCTTCATTTTCAAAAGGGATACCTTACGATTATGATACTATTTGGGAGTTTGATTATTTGGAGTACTTTGAATTTTCAAATGAGGATTACAAGGTTTCTTCATATGCTCCTTCTTCTTCAATGATTCCTTGTGTAGAGTCATTGATTGAGGCTCCCATAATTCATGTTCAATAGGACCATTCATCTTTTGTTGGTGATTCATTGAGAACTTCCAATGATTCATTCCAATATGTATCTCATTGTCTTCCTGATTAGGATTCCTATTTATTATGTATTGCATCTTTGTTTGTGGAGTCTCACATTTCAAATTTGGAACACATTTGAGGGGTTATATCTCCTTGATGAAATTCATTGCACTATTTTTGTCAAACCATCATTTTCTTTGGATATTGTTCAACATCAGTTTCCACATAGTCATGTTTTGTCACCTTTTTCATTGATTAGGCATGTACCTAATTTTATTGTGGCATCATCATCTATTGTGGACAAGGTGACACATGAGCAACTTTCATAGACATCATGATACATCTTCATGCTTCTTCCTTTAAATTCCTATCTAAAATGGGAAGCATTCATGAATTTGTACTTGGTTTTGTTTCTTCTGAAAGGGAGACAAGTTGTTTTTCAAAATTGGATCATGTTTTTTCTTTAGGCACTTACCATTTTTGTAGGAAACTATAAATTATGGAGGGATACATAGTCTCTCTCTTTCCCTCTTATGGGGGGGCGTCTTTGATTGTATATTCATGGTGGATGTAGTCCTTGGGGGTATAATTGAGTCCTCCATTCATCATCCTTGTTTATATTTTCTCTTTTTTTGGAGAGGGGTTTTTTCTCAAGTGGCTTTTATTCTTTTCTCTGTTTATGAGAGATTGCATTTGTACATGAGTACCTAACATGGCCTCGTAGTTGGGACCCATCCTTGTATATTTGCATCATTTGCACAATAATGTTCTCTATAAATTACACTTAAGGGAGGGTGTTGGTGTAAATAGGTAATTTACCTAACTAGTTAATTAGTGGGGTCTTATTTACATGTTAAGTTCACTTAGGTCCTAGGCATATTTCTAGAAGTCTTAGTTGTCTAGATAAGATCTTATCTTACATCTTATCTTTTTAACTTTTATTTAATACTAGTGTCCTAGGTCGTTTAATAATGTTACATGATTTAATGTTTTGCATTAGGTACTTCATCATACCTTGTCGATATAAGTAAGGTGATTATACACTTTTGTAATATACTCCATCATCATATTTGGTAGATCTTAATATCAAGCAAGCTCATTTCTTGCATACTCTCTTATGGAAGGTTTTTATTATTTTTGTAGGTGGTCTTGGGTATAGAGCTAATCTTCAGCTCCTACAATCTAGACAAATATTGACCATTCCATAAGAATGGGGCATGAAACTGAGTCATGCCAAGAGTGCCAAAAAAGCAATCAGCCATATTGCCAAAGTCATTTTTTTCTTTGACATTGTCATGACCTTTTACTTGTAGGTCCAAGGCTAAGGATTAGGTTACCATGCATTTTTTGAGCCTAAATCCAAGCGAAAAGCATGGTTTGTGATTTTCAAACATTTTGGAATGAGTACCTACTTTAAAATGGTTACCTATTCTAAAAAATGAATGGGTACCTATTTTAAAGTTGAAAAATGACACTCCCCCTAAAAGTAGACCCAACTTCTTACACTTACCCTCATCTTGGTAAAGTCCATATTGTTAAGGGAGATCACAAAAATTTTAGTGTTTATCGAGATGAAAAATTTAAGAAGAAAGTTTAGTCAAATCAAACCCATGACTCTATAGGACAAGTTGAGCTAGTATGAGACAACTCAGGGTTAATAATTGTGAACCTTATCCTAAATTTGAGTGTATAGCTAAAACCAAAAGGAATGAGACCACTCTAAATGGTAGTCACTACAAGTTCCTTTGATATCACTACTTATAAAAATATGCTAAAGAAGGATCAATGTGTTAGCTTCTTATTCTAGGCCAATCTTGCAAGAAAATTTATAGCTTGCAAGTGATGAAGGAGAGTAAGTTAACCTCTCAAACCAGGCCATTAGACATGTTGGTGTGACAATTCACACCTCTGGAGTATGAATTGGCCACAGACAACTATGCACAGTGCGCAATAACTGCTCTTCAAATTAGGAGGGGAAGCTCCCTCTTGTGCTGATTTGTGTGAAAAAGTAAAGTAATCTAACTCCTATCCTTTTTTGACTTAGTTGGAAGAGGCACAAGGTTAAGGAAACCAAGAACGTTGCAGCTAAGGATTTTCTCTAGTTTTTCAGATCTCTAACTACAACTAGGCTAAATGCTAAACTATCCTATTTCCTCAAGAAACAGAGCATGAGGACTTAAGAGCAGGGAATTGGGTATACACTAATCTTTAGACTAGAGGATTTCCAAGGAGATGATGACACCTATGTGAGGCATAGGATGAAAGAAAGATTATTGGAAACAACATCAAATGACAAGCTTCACTTCTAAATTCCTAAGGAGATGACGACACCTATCCAAAGTGTAGATATGAAACAAAGCTTATTAAACAAAACATGAAATAATAACTGGGTTAGTAGATTGCATATCGAGACACGCATAACAATAAATGATCAAACCAACCATTATATTTAATCTAAGGTTAACAAATACCATAATAATAACATTCAGGTAAGGCGGTTCAGCTATTTATTATGACAATAAAAGTTCTTGAACAGATATAAAATAACAATACTATAGGTAAGGTTGCTCAGCATGCATGCTATCACGTGCAAAAGTTAAATACAAATGAGAAATAATGATCTTATTTATAGACCTCAAAGGTGTAGAGAACCCTAAAATCACCTTGAGTTAACATGAGTCTTGCAAGCATGCAAGATTTATTGCTAAACCTAAATAAATGAAACTATACAATTAACTTGAAAAATACCATCAGTTAATCAAAACAAGACTAAACCAAATGGACATGTGCAACATGCATGTCCTTATTGAAATGAAAACTTCAATTGTACATTGATGATTCCAAGACAGACATAGCATGAAATGTGGAACAATGAGTTAACTCGGAAAGAAGCATCGAGTTAACCACTGTGTCTTATGTCTATCCTGAAAAGGTGGGACGTCTTGATCTGGAGTTCACTGGTCGTGATCTCGAGCAAGTAACCCTTCCATGAGGTTCTTGAATGCATCACCATCTGGGGCATTGATACTTTGTTGCAATACACTGTGTCTTCGCAACATCTCCTCATTGCCCATGATCTAACTCTGAAGTTCTCATCTACTCTTAACTGCCTCATCAAATAACACTAACATGACTATAAGTTGATCTAACTTACAACCAATGGAATATCCATTGAAAATACCATGGATGAGTACCTACAACTTTGACTGAACATCAACAAGCTCGATGTACTCACTACCCTCATGCTGATACTGGAAAGGAACTCAGGATATGAAAGTTCTCATGAACTAGAGCGCACTAGTCATGTGTTCTCTACTCTTGGCCAACTCTGAAGCCATTGTCTCCTGTACTTTTTCCTTGAAGATTAATTGTGTCCAAGTAAAAATAGCTTCTTTATCTTCTTTGTCGATGACCGAGTCATATGTCATCCTTAGATGAGAGATCATGGTTTCAATTCTAGGTTTGTCAATCGCCAAGTCTCGCTCCTCATCCTAGATCCGTAGTCAGAGTTTGTGGATGTTGTACCTCAATTGATATAACTCTGTGAGTACAAAGCGGCC
>VDFB02358134.1:89181559-89278138 GCA_007258455.2 Sequoia sempervirens | reverse complement strand
CTTAAGAGAAACTAGTGGGCAACATAGTTAACTTCTTCACAAACTTGGGTTGAATTAATTTCATTCTTTTTGGTGCATTTAAAATGGATTTTTAAGCCTTCCACCCTAAAAGTGACCTCTAAATAACTTCAAACACCTTAACTACCTCATTCTTATTCATTTGTTTTGCAAACAAACATTTTCATTCCAAGAGGCTGAGCTTTCATTTTTGCTTGTTGGATTGAAAGCGAACCGTGACACAACTTTCTTTTTTCAAAAAATGTTCAACATCATTGAACTAAGAATTTATCACACATCTCTTTGAGAAACAAAATTATCACAAACTAAAACACATTACGCCCGGTTCTCAGCACGACTTGATGTACTCTTCAACTTCTCTCTTCTCTAAAGCGACCTCTAAATCGCTGAAACACCTTAACTACCTAAAGCATTATAAATCACTTCAAACACCTTAACTACCTCATTCTTATTCATTTGTTTTGCAAACAAGCATTTTCATTCCAAGAGGCTGAGCTTTCATTTTTGCTTTCAAAGAAAAATCTTCCTATGCTATAACCTGAGATAGTAAACCTTGTATGATTCTAGTCTTGATATTTCTTTGGATAGTTATAAACTATTAGTAATCTCTCTCTAAAATGCTTTGTGAGAAGCTAGAAGCAGGAAGGTTATGAGAGATTGCTTAGCAATGAAAAGAATGAGGCATCTTATGAGGAAGTCATGCCAACCAAAGAAATGATCAAGCATGAAGTCACAACTTGCAACCATAGAACTGAGCTGGTGGTTAGAGGGAGTTCACTTCCAAAAGTCTTCTTTGCAATCTCTGAGGCAGGGATCAAGAGGGAGTTCTGTGACTCATTGAGAAGAAGTGAGATTATTGTATTGCAAGGCTAGGTGCTAAATCCTTAGAGGATCCCTTCAGCTGCTGAGATCAGAATTGCTCAAAGACTGTCATCTGGATTTGATATTGGTAGCTCCGCAAACCTATTCAGAATAGAGTGATCTGCTATGAGGTCGAGGAGGTCTACCTTGAACTCTCTACAATACCAGAGGTGTGCACTGGAAAACATTTATCTAAGGCATGCATTGTAGGAAATCTTGGACGATGAGGTCAGAAGGTTGATGCAAGTACTTAAAGATTTAGAGGGAGCCTACTGAACCTAAAGAAGATGGTTGTGTTGCTGACTGGAAGCGCACCTCTGGATGTTGTTTCAGTTGAGGTCTGTGATGACTTCCTAGTGTAGCAGGAAGTAGTCTCCAGTGGCACTGAGTACAACAGAGGCCAAGTTTATTGCAGGTTGTGTGGTAGCTCGAGAAGCAATGTGGCTTCGTAAGCTGCTTGCAGGATTGTCTGGACAATCAATGGAGCCTACTATCATTCATTGTGATAATCAGTATCAGTGATCCTTGATAATGAGTTCTTCTTTGAGAGAAGTTCGAGGTGAAATCCCTTGATAATGAGTTCTTCTCTGAGAGAAGTTCAAGGTGAAATCCCTTGATAATGAGTTCTTCTTTGAGAGAAGTTCGAGGTGAAATCCCTTGGTAATGAGTTCTTCTCTGTGAGAGAAGTTCGAGGTGAAATCCCTTGTTAATGCATTTTCCTCTAAGACAGAGGAATTTGAGGTGCAAGCCCTTGTTAATGCATTTCTCTTTGAGATTTGAGGTGAAATCCCTTGTTTCCACCCTCTGAGAGAGTCATGGTGGATGTCATGTATGTGACTCCATGACATATTTTGTACTTGTGTTTCACCCTCTGGGAGAGCCATGGTGAAAGTCATGTTGAGGTGACAACATCACGCAAGTGATGAACACTTGTACAAACCATAGTATGGTTGTAGCCATTATGGTTGATATCATGTTGAGGCGATATCTAATATCACGATGAGATGATATTCTTCTTTTCACTTATGGTTGTAGCCATAGTACTAGGCATCACGATGAGGTGATTTGCCTTGTGCAGCTGGAAGTATCCTCCCTAGCTTAGAGGGAGTGTTGATGATTATTGCAGCGTCAGTCATATCCTTCCAGCGATCTCCTCTACATAAGAATAAATTAAATATAGCCAAAGCTATATAATTTATATATATATATCAATTTGTGATTAATGCTAATTCATCAAGAGATACGAGTTAATGAAGAGGTGCATTTATGAAGAGGTCGACATGCTTGAGGCACAATTTATGTCAAATAATATTTATTATTTTATGAAGGCCGACTTCTATCTTGGAGGCGCAATCTTTGAGGAGGCACATTCTTTTTGGAGGTTGACCTATATTGTGAAGTCGCATCTCTCTCAGCTTGTATATATATTAGATACATTTCATTGTTTTGAGACATACATTTTTCATACATTCCATTTCATATCAAGTGGGAGTTAGTGAGAAACTCTTCAAGTGCAGATCGAGTTATTGTGAGAAGGCTGAGGATTATCATTTGAGAATTACATCATTGTATTGTTGTGTTGGCATCAGTCTGTGGTGCATATTATTAGGCCTCATTATCGGCCTTCATTGTAAAGGAGTTTCTATTGTGATTCAATAATATAAGTGATAGTATTGGCTGGTTTTTTCTCCCTCAAGAGGAGGGTTTTCCCAAGGTATCTGTTGTGTTATTGTGTTTGATTTAGAATTAATTTTTTGTGCATTAAATCTGATCATAAAACTAACACAAGTAAATGGCTGCATAGCGTGTGGAATGAGGGGGCAGCAGGCCTGAGACCCCTTTAAAGTTTGTTTGAGCGCTTTCTTTTCATTTTTTGTGATTTTTGTGCCAAGTTTCCTCAAAGAAATGTGGTCTCATAGAATTCCATGACAAGCTAATGCAATTGATAGCTGCTCCTAGTTATTAGTTATGTAATGTGAAGTAATTGCATAATTGCTTAGGTTGACTTTGTAAAAACTATATTGTTATTGAAAATTTTTCATCTATCAACATCTAGTTGTTACTTATGCAATGTGAAGTAATGCTTTGAGTTTGAAAGATGTGCAATGCAATGTAATCAACAATATGCATATAAACTACATAATATTTAACCATTCTTTTTATGCTATTGTACATTGAAATTTAACCATTGCTCTCTTGATTAAATTTTCAAAGAGTTTAATCATCCACATGAGGAGGAAATTAAATTTTGATTGTCAACTTCTATATATATCAAACTATCCAATAATCAAGTGTATGTCCATATACAAAAATGGCATCAACGCCAACTCAAACAAAGTTTTACAATATGTGGCATATGCCATCTCGGTATCTATTCAAAATTTACATGCCAAAATGTCTATCTCATCCTAAACTACTGGTGGATCATCAAAATGGAGCCTCTTTGAAGCACTCGTTGGCTTTGAAGGTAGCTGCACAAGAAAAAGTCAAACCACAATTGAGATTAGTTAGACTATATAATTTAAAATCAAATAATTAACATAAAAATCAATACACATTGGATTATAATTGAACTCTAAAATTGAAATCTTGATTACCTGAAATATACTTCTCTTCGAAGGGTTAGGAGTCCTAGAATATACCCCTCTCAAAGAACTAACCAAACCAAATTTTGTAATGTCAATCTATATATGTGAACAAAAGCATGAAATTGATCCATGTTAGCATAGAATTTTCAGTAATAAGAACATATTTACCAAGCACAAAATAAAATAAACACATACCTCTTTAGGCTGATCTTTTTATGTATCTCCTTTAGGTGTTTCAACACCTCCTCCTTCAGGTGTTTGAATACCTACTCCTTCAGGTGTTGTGGCACTTATCAACAATGATGATAGCTCACAACCACCTGTACATAAAAATGACAAGTACATATAAAACTACGAATCTATGTCAATGTATGCATAATCAATCAAATATCTTATAAATCTTAATTCAATCAAATTTGAGTTCAATTACCTTTCCCTTATCTAACATTGTGCGTCCATAGTTCGGAGAGCGTCGCACCTCGCTCACACTAGGTGTTTCCTACAAGCAGAGAATGAGATAAACATATAAGTTAATATATAATTTCATTAATGACAATTCAAATGACAAGCAAGTATACAGAAAAAAATGTAAATGAGTGAGTGCGTCTCGAGACCAAATGAAATGGCCCTAAGGGTGCTATCAGTTACCTGTGTGAGCTCCTCCTCAGACATTAACTGTTAAATAGACCATGTAAATAAATATTAGTACTTGATACTATCTCTTATTAATATTCATTTTAAAAAAAAATGCAAGTTATGAATTTACACCTTAAATGTTACCTGTGTAACTACTCCAATGTCCACCTCTCTAGCAGAGAGGACTCTGTAGGGTATGCTCCACTCCCCTGCGTGTGATCTGCTATAATCTCCACATCCTGGATGTCATAATCGAAGTGTCTATTGGCTGTTTAGGGGGCTGTACAATAGGACCCAATCATATTTGTTGGCACACATTGCAAATATGTGGCACACAAATATGTGGACCCAAGGAGGATGATGCAGTAGCACTGGATCCATCGCCAGATCACCAGACTGTGGTTGAGCTAGAAGAAGCATGGGAAACCAAAAGACCACTCAAAGAGTGAATGACCTGGATAGTTTGTGTGGCTACATCCTCCGTAATATCTGGATGGTGTACTGGAGGTGGCGGAGGAAGGGGAAGACGGGGAACATGTGGGTGCCTGACTACTCTAGTTGCCCTTGGCCTATCCTGGGGCATACCTCCACCAACACCCTGGAAGGGTTTAATGTCAAAGTAATTGACATGATGCCCTAACAAAAACTCAGCATATAATTTTTTAATAAAGTAAAAAGGTACATCAAGATTATTGTTGGGTGGTTTATCAAAAACCATACACCAACGATCCCAAAAGTTATCTACTATGCCCCTATGCGTGCACCATTTTATAGAAAGTTTTGGTTTGTTAACATTAACTGGAAAACTAGTGTTGGGGTTAATAAATAAAGAGGCTATTTGGGTTTTTGTTATCTGGAGATCTTTCACATCATCATAAGACAATCCACATGCATAATATTGCCTTATGGTTTCTCGCCACGAATGAAATGCATTATGTTGGGTGGAGAGGGTTTCTACATTTGTAATTATTCCTGTCAATGTGGTTGACATACGAGATAATCAAGGGATTTTCTTATAAACATCACAAATGCCCCTCAATTGCTCCAATTTTTCATGAATTAAGTCTTCAATTGATGGCTGCAGAGGTGGTGGAGCATTTGGTATTTCTGCATTTTGATTCTCAGCTGGTGGATTTTCATTCTCAACTGGTGGAATTTGTGCATTCTCATTCTCAGCAACCATAATGCCTACTTAAAGTTAAAAAATAATTAATCTAATTAAAATTAGACAATATAAATGAAACACTATTTTTAAATCAAAATCCATCCTAAACTCAATTGTTTCATAAAAATTCAATCAAAAACCCTATTTTGAAAAAAAAATCCACAAAAAACATTCATTTTTTTTTATCAAAATCCATTCTAAATTCAAAATTTTCATAAAATTCAATCAAAAACCCTATTGTGAAAAAAAATCCACAAAAAACATTCTTTTTTTATCAAAATCCATTCTAAACTCAAATTTTTCATAAAAATTCAATCAAAAACCCTATTTTTAAAAAAAATCCACAAAAAACCGTATGAAATTATTCAAATCTAAATCAAAATTGAATCAAATCAAATAAAAATAAAAAAACTTACCTTTCCAAATCGGATTTTGCCCAAATCGGATATCCGTTACGCGAAGAAGCAATTCACTATGCACCTGTGGGTTCTTCACTGTCAAATAACTTAAAAACAACGACTGACTTTTTTTATATATTTTTTTTGCAAATCGGATATCCGATTTGTAAAACTAGGTTTGGTGTTTGGTATGGTAACACCCAAGCCTAAAAAAAGTCAACATGTTCTTTTCGCATTTTTCGGTCGATGAAAGACATGTTTTTTTCCTCATTGCCACTTTTTGGCCCACCATGATCCTGCACATACCCAATGGCTGGTTTGATCATTTATTATTATGTGTGTCTCGATATGCAATCTATTGTCCTAGTTATTATTTCATTTTGTGTTTAATAAGCTTCATTTCATATCTACACTTTGGATAGGTGTCGTCATCTCCTTAGGAATTTAGAAGTGAAGCTTGTCGTTTGATGTTGTTTCTAATAATCTTTCTTTCATCCTATGCCTCGGATAGGTGTCATCATCTCCTTGGAAATCTTGGTCTAAAGATTATCGTATACCCAATTCCCTACTCCTAAGTCCTCATGCTCTATTTCTTGAGGAAATAGGATAGTTTAGCATTTAGCATAGTTGTAGTTAGAGATCTACAAAACCAGAGAAAATCCTTAGCTGCAACGTTCTTGGTTTCCTTAACCTTGTGCCTCTTCCAACTGAGTCAAAAAGATAGGAGTTAGATTACTTTACTTTTTCACGCAAATCAACACAAGAGGGAGTTTCCCCTCCTAATTTGAAGAGAAGTCATTACGCACTACCCATAGCTGTTTGTGGCCAATTCATACTCCAGAGGTGTGAATTGTCATGCCAACAATTTTCTGGCGCCCATCGTGGGGCACGAGGAAAGAAAACTTCAACACTTTATGTCATGGGAATGACCATTTGGCATCGTACTGCTCTAGTTCAACAATCAACACTTATTCCGGTTGTCATACAACTAATTTTTCTTTTCATTAAATCGGAGCAGTCGGATATCATTAGTAGCCTATGTAGTTTTATCCTTGAAAACCATACATCAACTACTCTGGACAAAGAAGAAGAAAGGGCGGATCTTGCAGCCGGTAGACCAGTTTTGCCACCACCTGTGTGGGAATAAAGCATCCTAGCGTACCAAGTATACACAAGAAGGAGAAATAATCCTCTCTTTCAAGAAGACCTGATCTTTGAAGAGGTTCCTAAACATTTCCTAGATGCACAAGAAGAAGAATCTCTAGTCCCAGCTAAAGCAATGGGCAATAACAACAACAACGACAATGAGAATGGAAATGGTTGGAACATAAGACGTCCAACTCCATTACCATGGGGTGACAACATTGGACTGTTGGCCTTACCGGGACATCATGAACTACCCAAGGGATCACGATTCAAGCATTTTCCCTGATTCCACGGCGATGGGCTAGACACCCTGATGAACATATTTCAGCATTCATAGCGGCTTGTTCTGTTTTGCATGTTTCACATGAAGGCATCATCGTTTGTCTCTTTGTAGAGACTATGGAGAATAATGCTATAGACTGGTTCAATCATCTTGAAGCAAGGATTATTACAAGTTGGGTAGTCATGAGTGAAAGATTCTTGGCGAGATTCAAACCCGTTGAAGACAACCATCAATTATTTGCACAACTCTCAAACTCAAATATGGAAGCACATGAACCAATGAGGGAGTTCGTAGCAAGGTTTAACTGCCTTGTCACACATCTTTCCCATACTCTCAATCCATCTGATGAGATTTTGATGAGTAGCTTCATCAATGCACTACCGTCAGAAATAGCCTTTTTCTTGAAGGGAAGTCAAGGAATAGATCTATAACTCACACAAGAAGAAGCTATTAAGCTTGAAGATAACATGATTACGACGGGAAAGATGAAGAATGATTCAATTAGACCGCTTGTACAAGTGTCTGCTGATCCACTACTATAGAAGGTAGCCAATGAGGTGACTATTATCAAAAGGCAGTCACCCACTCAAGGGCAGCAATCCATGCCTGCAACACCACCATATCAACCTCAGCAGCCATACCAGCCAAAGAGGAATAACTTCCAGCTATTCAACAATTACAAGACAATGTTTCTACAAGGACAAACAAGACAAACAAATGATGCTGAGAAGGTTACAGTCTATTGCACTTTCCATGAAATTAATGCACACACCAGAGCTACATGTCCAAAAAATCAAAGGATGAATCAGCTCATGGGATTTGTTGATGTTGCTCCAAGTACAAGTATAGATTTCGTACCTTCACCAACTACAAATGTCTCACCACAGACGAAAAAATTTGATGGCGATTCCACAATGGGATACTTTGATAGAGAACCCGTTAATGAACAAGAAGAAGAAGAATATTGCCAATTTTCTCTTGTGGTTAATCATGAGAACATCTCATCACCTGTGTTCACATATGTGCAACACTTCAAAGCATAGAAAGAAGAAGAGGAAAAGTGGAATACAAATGAAAATGGAAAGGATGTGCCTTCCACTTCCAATCCCAAATCTTCACAAGAGAACACTGTGCCAGTTGCTCAAGAACCCTCTTCAACAAACTTTGACATCGTGTCTTCCATGATGAAGATGAAGGTGTAGATCTCACATTTGGAGTATCTTCAGGATCACCCAGAGCAGTTGGAGAGAATCCTTAAGGTTGTGAAGAAGAAGGTTGTAATCCAACCTACACTGCTAGAGTCATCTATGCCAGTAGAAGAAAATAAAAAACCATTCTATATATCTTTATATATAGGAGGTTTTAAACTCAACAATTGTATCATAGATAACATAGCTTTAGACAACGTTATGCCCCTACAAATCATGAACGTGTTGGGACTTTCATGCATCAAAACTTAGGAAAAGTGTTACTCACTTGAGTCAACGCTGGTGTCATTGGTCGGCCAATTGAAAGATGCACAAGTAAGGCTAGCGTCTTCTTCTGAAAAGAAGATTATGATGACTATCTTGGTAGCTAGCATTCCAACCAGTTATGGAATGTTACTCAGTAGGAGCTTCTACAAAGACCTCAGAGGAGAAATTCAATTGGATTGGTTGTTTGTGACAATCCCATTAAAGAAGGGCACTTTCAAGCTAGAGCCAGAGGCCAAGTCAAGATTTATGATGGTAAGATCCCAAGACCCACAAGCACAAGTGTTATATCAAGACACGGTTCCAGGCACATATGCTATGGTGTCTGAAGTAACTGAAAATAGTCAGAATTTTGCACTTTCCACGACTACATCATATGAAGAATCAAAAGTGTGGAAGATGCAGTTCGACGACAGTTGCTCAACATTAGGTTCAGGAGCAGGAGTCGTGATTACTTCTCCTAAAGGTCATCTATATCCGTTTGCATATCGATTGCAATTTGAATGCACCAACAATACGCCAGAATATGAGGAACTTCTATTAGGTCTCAAGAATGCGAAGAGTATGAGGATCAAGTTACTTAGAGTCGAAGGAGATGCAGAGTTGATTGTCAAATAGATCAAGGATCATTTCTAGGTCAGAAATCAATGCCTTCGATCCTAAAGATAGAGGGTGTGAAATTCCATCGAATGGTTCAATGCATTAGACCTCAAATACATTCCATGTTCAGATAATAGCAGAGTTGATGCCCTCATACTGTCCGCTGCTCTTTTCATGCCACATTCTGACTTTCATCAAAATATATTTGCTATTGAGTTGATCTACGGGCCAGCTATTCCAAATAATGCAGAAAAATGGAAAATCTTTGATGATGATGATGACATTGCAAAATTTCTCGTCATGGGAGACAACTACAAAGAGTTGTTCTTTGAAGGAAGTATTACTCCTTTTAAGGAATCACTCACTAAAGACTCTGAAGCTACAGATTTTGGGATCATACAACTGAAAGGATATCTAATTCCCAAGGGTCTAGTGTCTTTAGAGAATATTTTTGACTGACACAACTGATACATTCAAGATCAAAGGATGTCAGGTGTTAATACTTCTGCAGAGCATTACCAAGTAAACATCAATACTGAAGACAAGCCTCGGCTTGTTAATCTAGGCAAGTGTTGTACTCTAGAAGAAGCTGAGAAGTTTACTACCTTGTTCAAATAGTACAAGGATGTATCTCTCCGGTCTTACGAAGACATGAAGGTCTTCACACCTGTAGAATTGTCACATACAATTCCTCTGAAGTCTAATGTCAATCCTTTTAGGAAAAAGTAGAGACATTATAATCCGCAAATCCAAGATACTATCTAAGTGGAGATTCAGAAGATGGTGGAATCGAAGATAATATTTCCAATTCATCACTCTTCCTGGGTTTTTGACATAGTTCATGTACGCAAAAAGAACGGTGAAATCAGAATTTGCATGGATTTTGGGAATTTGAACCAATCATCCTTGAAAGACAATTACCCCTAACCAATCATGGAGCATACATTGCATACAGTCACCGGTTCGGAGATGCTATCACTTCTTGATGGTTTCTCCAGATACAATCCGATTGCAATGGGAAAGGAGGATCATATCAAGACAACTTTCACCACGCCATGGGGAACATTTTCTTATGGGAGGATGCCTTTCGGCCTTGTCAACGCCAGTGCTACTTTTCAAAGGGCCATGGATTTGGTGTTTGAGGATCTCAGGAATAAGATCATAGTCGTCTATCTTGATGACTTGACCATTTTCTTAGATAAACGGGAAGACCACTTTTCACACTTGGTGAAAGTGTTCGAGAGATGCAGGTATCATAAGATCTCATTGAATCCAAAGAAGACCATCTTTGTGGTGACAGAGGGCAAGCTACTTGGCCACATTGTTTCCAAAGAAGGGACCAGAATTGACCCAAATCGAGTGGAATCAATTTAAAACCCGTCTCTTCCAAATAACAAAACACAAGTGCACTCCTTTTTTTGGTAAAGTCAACTTTATCAGGAGGTTTGTACCAGATTTTTCAGAGTTGACGAAGGAGATCTCAACAATGATGAAAAAGACATCCACTTTCATATGGATAGAAGAAGGCAAGCAGGCCTTTATCAAAATCAAAGAAGTTATTGCTAACGCACAAGTGTTGGTTCAACCTAACTTTGGGAAGGATTTCATCCTCTATTGTTGTGTTGGAATACACGTTGTTTGCTATATTGACTTAGAAGCTCAGTGAAGAAGGAGAATCTCCAATTGCTTTCATGAGCGCCAATTTCAAGGATAGTGAATCACGTTATTCTAAAATTGAGAAGAATGTGTATGTTGTTGTCAGAGTTATCAAGGATTTTAGGTTTTATATCTTGAATTCACATACAACGGTGTTTGTCACCGATCCAACGGTTAAAAGTGTGCTAACTCAACAAAAGATGAGCATGAAAAGAGGAAAATGGATTGCAAAAGTTCAAGAGTATGATCAAGAAATCCAGCCAACCAAGCTCATTCGTGGGCAAAGTCTTTGTCGATATTTGGAAAAAGATGGAGATCAAAAGCATCAAAGCAATGGTGGAATTGAACCTGAATCGGAAATTGAAGAGGACCTTCCTTTGGTCCTGTCTATTGATTTTGTGGAGGAATGGTACACACCCTTGTGGTATTATTCAACTTATGGAGAATTTCCACGTCACATGGACAAACAATAGAAGAGAACATTGAAGCTGAAAGCACAAAATTTTGTGCTTATAAATAATGTTCTGTACAAGTGGCCTTGATGAAAATTTTCTATTATGCGTCAAGAGGAACCAACAATAGAGATTGTTGGAAGATTTTCATAGTCAAGCGTGTGGAGGACACTTTTCATTGAGGGTCACTGCATTCAAAATCCTGCGAGCACAGTTTTATTGGCCAACTATATTTCGTGACACATATGAATGGGTGTACATGTGTCAGATGTGTCAGCAGTTTGCTAGAAAAGTCAAATTAGCATCTCTTCCACTCAGGCCAGTGATTATTGATGCTTCATTTCAACAATGGGGTATAGATTTTGTAGGTCCTATCAACCCAAGTTCTAGTAAAGGGCATGTCTATGTCCTGACAACGATAGATTATTTCATGAAATGGGTTGAGGCAGTTCCTACCAAACGAGCTACTTCCGAAGTTGTATGTGACTTTTTGAAATAACATTATTTCACGCTTCAGAGTGCCTCGTAAAATTGTGACTGATAATGCAATGCGTTTCTCATTAGAGGAGCTTCTGAATTTTTGTTTTGATCATGGCATCATGCTGTCACACTCGTCAGATTGTTATCCTCAAGGTAATGGACAGGCCAAGTCGTCAAACAAGAACATAGTCACAAATGTGCGTAAGCTAGTTGACTCAAATTAGCAGGCTTGGCACAGAAAATTATATGATGCTCTTTGGACTGATAAAATCACTCCCAAAAGAGCCATTGGCACCTCACCTTTTATACTTTTGTATGGTATGGAAACAGTTATGACCATCACATTGGAGTTGTTTGCCTTACAGCTAGCATCTACACTAGAGGATGAAGAGTTCAGAGATCCAGTGGAGAAGCATATGTTTTACCTGATGAAACTTGAAGAGGAAAGGGTAGAGGTTGTCGATAGAATCATTCAACATCAAGAGTGAGTGAAGAATTTTTTTGATAAGAAGGTTCATCAAAGAGACTTCGAGATCAGAGATCAAGTCCTTTTGTGGGACAAAAGACACGAACCTAAAGGAATGCATGGCAAGTTTGATTCCTTATGGTTGGGGAATTTTTAGATCTATGATTCAAGAGGAGAGAACACATACATGCTCTCATATTTAGATGGAAGGCTTCTCCCGCTACCATATAGCGGACAATATCTCAAGCACTTCAACCCTCTGAGGGAGGAGTGAATTTTTGTGAATAATTTATTTATGCTTTATTGTTATGTTGTAATGTGCTTCCCCATTGTGTGATGTTTTGTCATGTTTTAGGTGATTTAGGTAGTCTTGTTTTAGGTGATTTATTAGGAATGTTTTAATATTTCTTAGTGTTGTCACCTTTTTCACACATCGCCCCATTGCAAATGGGGACCTCCCTAATTCTTGGCTTCATTTCGAACTTTTCGCTTGATTTTAGTTTGTTTTGTTGTTGTCTCTCTTTCTGCTGTCTATCTTTCTGGGTTGTGCTTGTCTGTGAGGTTAAACGTAAATTTTGGCCAAGTCCATAGAATTAGGGTTTGATTCCTTCATGTCAATTTGAGGTCGAACAAAGTGAATATATTGAAAACAGTGATTAACATTGAGGTCATTATGCTTCCAGCAAGCTTCCACTGAAAGTTTCATCAGATTTTGGCTACTTACTATTTTTAGTAAGTGTGAAATTCGGAGCATTTTCTCGACACTTTCAAAGTTTTAATAGTCACACTACATTCAAAATACATCAAGCTGCTCGCGTGCAAAATTTGAGTTGAAACAGACAACTTACTATTTTTAGCAGTTCAGCTTCCAAAGCAGATTTCAGGGTTTGGATGCAGAGTTTTTCAATGCATGTTTGTAAATTCCTTCTGGGTTTTCAGAGACCTTCACGACAGTCTAACATGCAAAATGAGATGACAACTTTCAGAGTTCAACCTTCAGAGGCTATTTTTAGGGTTTGCATGTTAGGATTTTCTTTACATGTTTGCATATTCCTTGTGGGTTTTTCGAGAGCTTCGTGATGATATGACATGCAAACAGAGATAATCACTCCTTCAGCAACTTACTATTTTTAGCAGATACATTCTGGCGGCCGCCTCCCAACACTTCAGAATCACGAGTTGGTCGCAATGCAACAAAAATGAGGACAAACGAAGATCGTTTGATATGCATGCACGATGAATTAGGGTTTCCAGCTTCGGGACCCGAAAAGAGGGGTAAAAAGTCAAAAATTTTGAAAACCGGTGTAAACCACCGCGATCAACATCCTTCAGGCTATCTGCTGGTAAAATTTGAAGACAAACGGAGCACTTACTATTTATAGTAAGTCATTTTGGAAACAGGCTAAAAATAGCAAATCAGTCGCATGCACCGGTGTCAGCAGGCAGGTCACGTGGTGAGGAGCGCATCATTCGAATTTCAAATCAAATGAAGTTGTGGAGATATCAGAAATGAACAGTTACTATTTATAGTAAACCACCTTCAGAAATGGGCTAAAAATAGCAGGCCAACCCGAAATAGCAGTGTCAACAGGCTAATGGAGTCATGAGGATCGAGTGTTCAAAATTTCAAATCGACCTAAGCTTTTGAAGTGTGAAAACTGAAGGGCTTACTATAAATAGCATGCATGGATAAGCTGGGAAAGACGAAGAAAAAAATGGCTAAGTATTGGGCTTCATCCTGTAGCTACCTGAAAATGCGCCCATCTTGGCCTTAAGGTGTTTAAAAATTTCTAAGTGAGGAGTTCATCCTTCACCCATGGCCAAATGCACCCTGCTTGATGAAGAAGCAAAGTTTGATGAGAAAAAAATTCTAAGTATAAAACTTCGTCCTCCTCCTAGGCTCAAATGCGCCCATACAGCAAGAAGGTCAAAGAAGTCAACATGTTTCATCCTCCTCACCCATCAAAATGCGCCCACCTTGAGAGTTTGATGAGAAAAAAAAAAATTCTAAGGCAAGGATATCCTCCACCACCCCCTAAATGTGCCCAAAAAGAAAGAAGTCAAAGGAGTCAACAAAGTTCGTCTTGCAGCCTATGCAAAATGCGCCCAAAAGAGGGCATGTAAGGACAAAAACAAAGAAGTTGAAGAGTCACATGCTAGGCGTTGGAAGTTTCATCCACCGCATATTCCAAAATGCGCCCAAGGATAGCTAGTCAACAAGTCAACGATTTTCATCCTTCTCCCATGGAAAAATGCGCCCAAAAGGGGCCATGTGAAGAAAAAATGAGGGAGATGAAAGGTCACAAGAAGGCGTGGTTTTATCCTTCACACATGTTAATATTCGCCCAAGTTGAAGTGGGTAAAGGGTGAATAAAATACAAGGCGTGGTGAAAACAAGTTGATGCTAGAAAATATTGCCAAGGCGTGTGAAGTGAAGTATGCTAGGCGTGGTTTTATCATTCATCAAGTATGCTATTCGCCTAAAGTGGAGTGTAAAGGTGGTGAAATAAAGTTGCCTAGGCGTTGAAGTTAAAAAAATATCCTCCTACATGTATAAAGTGCGCCAAGGTAAGGTAAAGGGGGAGATGAAAATGTTGTTGGGCGTGGAAGTGAAATATCTTCCTCAAGGTGCTAAATGCGCCCATAGTGACATGAATAAAGACGAAATATCTCAAGGCGTGGATGTGAAATATCCTCTTCAAGTGTGAAGTGCGCCTAGGGTGGTGTGAGTAAAATATGCCAGGCGTTGAAATTGAAAAATATTTTCTTCATGACATACAAGATGCACTCCAGGCACTTGAGAGAAAATTGCGATAAGTGAGTTGATAAAATTTTCCTCACCACAGGCAGAGTGATTGAAGGTGAATAAAAAATTTCTAAGGCAAATTCAAAGTGCTAAGTGATTTTAAATATTTTTCTAAGTGTAATCAAAGTTTCACCTCTCTAGAGGAAAATTGCGCCTGGACTTGGAGTGATGAAATTTCCCTGAGACATGAATAAAATTGCTAGATGCCAGCTTCACAGGATTGATAGAAATTTTCAAGTCAGAGAAAGAAACACTCACAGATGTGGAAAACGGGATTAAGTTTGTTAAAAGTTATTTTTCCAAGGTTCAAAATTCAAGAATTAAAGGTACTTGTTCATTGTATACCCATGGATTCGACAAGTTCTGAAGAAAATTTTCTTCCGGGTATTAAGGATCTTTGATGAGAAGTTGATTTCCATGTCTTCCACAGTTTGTCGAGGCCTTCAAGATGGAGATTTTTGATGGGCACAAGATTGATGAGTTTTCCCAAGGGAAAATTTGAAAATTTTCTAAGGCAAAGTGAAGAAAATGTGTTTTCAAGGTAAAATCCTCCAAACGATGAATTTGAAAGAAACTACCTAGGTGAATTTGCTCAAATTCTTCGTGAAGATAATCTTCTTGAGCTGGAGATGAATGAAATCAAAACTATCAACGCTTCAGCTGGTGGAATAAATTTCTTGAAGAAGATGCAGTTGAAGTTAACGCCTTCAAAAGATGATCTTAAAGTACATCTCTTAATATGCCCTTGAAGAGGTTGAAATTTGGCTAAGGCATAAAAAAATTTGAACGCTAAGTTGGCTAGTGAAGACGATGAACGCTTGAAAGTTAGAGTGTGAAGATCCTGGTAAGTAAGTTGAATTTATATTATGGAGTGTTCTAATGCTCTTCTCCTTGCTTGTTTTGCAGGAGAAACATCGAGACCAAGCGGTGATGACTTAAGTGATCCAAGATGACATCTCAACCTCAAAGGAAGAAAAGTTGTGAAAAATGGCTAAGTGTTGAGACTTAGTATAACTCAAGTGACAAAGAAGAAGTTGAAGAACAACGTCAAGAAAGAAGATCAAGAACAGTGTGAACGCGTCTACAAACAAGAATCTTCTAGAAGGATGGTGGCCATTAATTGCTCATTTATTGCCCCACTCCTCTTTGTGGCAGTTTTTAGGGTGAATCTTGTTTAGGGCTGAGGTGGCATGATCTGGGCCATCCAGCCGATTGTAATCTGAGCCGTCTGTTGGACTTGGCCAACTATAAAAGGGGGAGTCCCCCTCATTTGTATCTCATTAGACATTAGCTTAGAGTTAGACGATAAACGTAGAATAGAGGGACAACTTAGAAGTAGCTTAGTATAGATTGATAGTGTAGTTGAAGAAGAAGGAAAGTTTTCCTTTGAAAATTTTTGCAAGAAATTGTTGTGTAAAACTTTCATAATATAAGATCTTTTCATTGATGGTGGAATTCGTCTTTGTTGTGGATAGCTAGCGAGGTTTCTTCATCCCTTCTACTTCAAGTAGCATAGAGTAGCGTAAATTTCCTTTTCATGCAAGTAGATGTTAGCTGCAGAATGTGGTGTTTGATCTAAGCAACTTCATCTATCCATACCACTAGTGTGTTTGTTGATGGTGAATGCGCCTTGTGTGGTCAACTGGAATATCGTGTACTTAACTTCGATCATGATTTGTATGTCTATATGCATCGTTGTGATGGTATTTTCATGCTAAGTCATGATCTGAACACCTTGAGTTACTCCTCTGAAGATTGCACCAGTTCCGTGGAGGCTGTCCAAAGTGAGGCAAAGCAGAGCCTGGTTGAAGTTTGCTGAAGTTGAGCTCCATATTCCACATTTAGAATAGATTTAGACTCTCTAAACCTTACACCATTTCAATTCAGTACTTTCTAATTAGAATAGGAAACACGCGCTTCATAGACAAATCTTTCGAGCATTTGAATTCCTTTCTCCGCCATTGAACAATTCTGTAAGTCCCCTTGAAATACCAGCAAATCACATCAAGCCAACTAAGACTATTCGCATTGAAAGAACCTTGGAGTTGAACACACAAACTCTCTCGCAATCTTAGCGTGCTAGATACTTTGATCAAGAGAGAATAGGGAAGTTGTTGGCGACTTTATTCTGCGGTGGTGCGGTCATGAAAAACACATCAACACTTAGGTGATTAGGAAAACTCCAAGTATATTAGGTGATTAGGGAAAGACTCCTCACTCCAATGCCCAACTAATAATTCACTGGTCTACAAAAACACAAAGAATCTCGGTTCTCCTATGTCATAAGTATCTAACATGGTCACTAGATGGAGCCTAATGTTGTTCCCAAACCAATTTTTTTGTTTCATTAAAGAATTTTGTTTAAAAGAGTATAAACTGTTAAAATGATGTCAAAAAATATTTTTTGGGAAAATCAAGTATGGACTTTGAGTCAATTTGATGTTAGGGAGATACTGGTAAAATTTGAGAAAAATTGAAAATTATGGTTTCAAGCACCCTTGTTTCAGGTCGCAAAACCCTAAAATTGAAACTTGTCAGAATTGGCTAAAATTAATTTTGATTGGCTTATTTCACATCATGATCACAGTGGTGAAGTCAGTTTCAATTAAAATCAGTTTAAGCCTAGTGCATAGTTTTCACATTTTCAGGAGAAAAGTTAGGACCTCCAAGGTTGTTAATGCCATTTGGCCATTACCATGTGTCAAAACCTAAGCCTGAAACTCAAAGAAAAACATTCTATGATGAAGGATGCTAAAGAATATGCTTCACGAGAGAGGGGATTTTCAAATGGTGAAAATTGGAAAAAATATTCTAAGTCTGGAAACACTTCACTTTGTAATGTGGGAGACACTTGCGCAATCAACGTGCAAATCAACTTTACAGTGTCCGTACATGTGAAAATGGTGAAATATAGTCACACACATGGATCAGCAGCAACAATACTTCTACGTGGTCAACTCAACAGCCAAAACGGTGTTCGCAAAGTGCGAAATGGAGGAAAAAATTAAGTCCAGAGCAAATCTACGCCCTTGTAGCTCAGGGGCACCCTTCAATTTGGAGGCTCAAATTCAGTTGTTTCTAGTTGCGAATACATTCATTCTCTCTGGTTTTCTGTCAACTTTCCAACAAGCTATCAAGCAAGTCCATCTGACTTGCAAAACTCCAACAATCGAAGGCAGAAGCAGAAGTTATAGAAAATTTACACATCACAGAGACTGTCAAATTTACAGTTTTTGTGCCCCTGTAGCCCAGGGGCGCCCTTAAATTAGACATGTCAAATGAATGAATTTGTAGAATCTATTTTCGAGGGATCTTTTCTAATTCAGCCCAACTCCGCGATGCATTCATTCGCAAGGTCATCAGAGGTGCTGAGTGACCATGCAGTTGTTCCAGTGAGAATGTAAAATGGAGGGAAAATAAAAGTGAAAATATCAAACTATACCTCTATAGGCCAAAGGCACCTAGCCTTTTGGTCAGCTAGATGAGGTTTTTAGCAATTGTTGTCTTCATGAGACCTATGCAGAATCCTCCTAGCTATTCAATGAATCCAACCATTAGCCCTCAGGGTTTCTCAAATACCTGTGAGTGAAGAATCAACGAAAAATACTAAAGAATGAGAACAAGCAGAAAATGGCTAAGTATGGAATTTACATACTCCCTTGGAAAAGGTGCCCTTCTACTAGAGGTCTTAGAAGTAGTTTTCTCACTTCGTCACTTCTAGGAACATCTCTTCCAAGTTGTTCCAGCTTCGTGATGAGATCAATGGTGCGCACATCGGAGCAATTCAGCTCCTGGTGGCAAGGGTCAAAGTACAACATTCACGTGAAAGTTGCAATTTGAAAAATCATTCTCAAGTTTGTAATTGTGCCTCTGCAAGCCATGGGCGCCCTTGCATTTGAGGGCCTTAAATTCACTTTCAAACACTCCACATGCAGTCATTCTTTGCAGAATTCTTCTAGCTATGCGATCGATCTGACATCTATTCGACAGGAGTCATCATTCACCGACAGCGGTAGATTGAAGCATGGAATGGAAAAATAGGAAAATGACCAAGTCTGGTGTCCTGTACATTCATTTTGAAAAAGGCACCCTTGTTTTTGAGGCACCAGACAGTTTTTAGCACTTGCAGCTCCCAACAGACATTTCATTAGAGTTGTTCTAGCTATGCAATGGATGTATTAACTCAGCTCCAGGATCAACCCGACACCAAGAAATCAGAGTTCAATAAAGGTTGCAATGACATTTTCAAACAACTACAAAATAGGAAGTTAGCTAAAAATCTCAAGTTTTGAAGGATGCCTAGAAAGTCAAACTTTGACTTTCTAGAATTAGCATGCAATTGCAAGACAACCTAGAAAGGGGGAACTCAGTTAACTGAATAAAATAATATTAAAATATTCAGTTTCATTTGTCAATTTTTGCTTGCAAAAAGGGGCAAAATTCCTCAATATTTCAAGGTGGTGCCTATTTTGTAACTCAATGTTATTTTTGCATGTTAAGTTGAAAATTAAAGAGGCAGTGCCTATTTCTAACTCCAAGTTAGTCTTTGTTTACACGAAATGAGGTCCAATCAAATTATTTTGTTTTAAATTAAATATTATCTCTCAAAAGTGATGCCTAAACCCCAAAATTCTTTAAATATTCAAAGATGTGTCCATTTCTCTCACAACAAGTTGAGGATAAATAGGTTTTCTCTCGAGCAATTAGCAATTGAAGGTGCCACTATTATTATTTTTCAGATTTCCTTGTAGATATAGGTCTAGAATAATCAACAGACTTCAAACAAGCATTGTGATTTTTCCAGAAGCAGAACCATAAAACTTCTATTTTCTATCTTAATTTCTTCTATTCTTGTCTTAGGTTTTCTCTCGCATGTCCAAGAATTCAACAACTTTTAACAATTTTGATCATCTAGGTTTGTTGTGCACGACTTTCTCTACAAAACCCATGTGTTAGAATTTTTCAGGAAAGATTGCCTCAAAGCTTCAATTCTCGAAGCTTTGTACTTCTCGACTAAAATTACTTTGCATGGTAGAGTAAAAGTCAATATTTTTCAAAATGGAGGATCTAGGTTGGCTTAGAATCATCTTCTGCACAAAACCCATAGTTTAGTTTTTCTCAGAAAAATTGCCCTGCAGAAACCCTAAAACCCTTGCAGTTCTCAACTGAAAAGTCTTTGCATGTCAAGCTAAATGGCATTTTTTTGTAACTCTGACATTGTGGGTTATCTTAGAATCACTTTCTGGAAAAAACACAAGTCTTAGAATTTTTAGTGAAAATTGCCCCCATACAAGCTATTTTTTGCCTCACCAGGAGACGTTTTAGCTTTCCAGAGAAAGTTGTCTGAGCATAGCCATGTTTACAGTCAACAGGCGAGTTTTTCAAAATGCAGTACACACAAATTGAATTCAAGACTAAGTCAATTTTAATTCATGACTTCATCGGTATAGTTGACATAGATTTGCATAAAGTGCTTTCAGAGGCTATCTTGGATCCGATTAAGATAAATCAAGTAATACTTCAAAACATTAAAGAATTCAGGTTGCTAGAGGAGGCTTCACTCTCTATTTCAGTTCAATGTATAGAATTTGTGATGTCTTGTGTCAAGCATTACAATTCTACTACTTGAGAAATTCAGTCAATAGATGGACGAGTTATTTGTAGTCTCAAGTCTAAGGACATTGAGAGGTGTTTTAGTATTCCTCAGCATCTGAACAGTTTGGTCATTACCATGGATCAGTGTGAAAAATCATTCAATGCTGATAAGGACATATGTCAGAGCAAAAAGGAAGCAAGGTGGTTAAAATAAAAGAAAGTTAAATTGCCAAACAATGTGGGTCACAAAGAGTTCAACAATGAGTACGTGATTTTGATCACTCTTCTTAATTGTGTTTCTGGTCACGTAGATGATCACAAATTTCAACCTTGGATGTACTACATCATTGCTCAAATTATTTCCAAGCGAGAGCATTACGACTGGGCCTCTTTGATCAGTGACGTTCTCCACAAGTAGATTACCAGTTTCCTAGTTGCCCACCAATTTCATATGTTTCTATATCTCGTATACCTGATTGCTTACCAAGGTCAGTTTAGAGGTTTGAACACTGTGGGAATTCTCAGTGTATGGAAGGTTTATCAATACTACAACTAGCTTGAGTTCACAAAGTCTGAGCGACATTTCAAGCGTGTGCAGGAAGCATTTTTAATGTACACAGTGACGAACCTAGACCAAGAATTGCATGTTTGTATCTCAGTGGTTTCCAGAGCAGCGATGGTAGAATGGGTGGACTAGTTCATTCAGTTCCCAACCTACACCTACATCCACATCTACGGATATACAAGAAATCCAACCATGCTACCTTGTTATCCTTCGGACAAGACAGTTTTCATGGAATTTCTAAGGCAATTACATGATGTTCATTCACATCTATGTCACAAGCGTAGGCTAGCTGCCAATTTTCCATTGCAAATGGGAATCTATAGGTGCAAGACAATAGTTGGCACCAAGGTTGTAGGTCATGAGTTAGAGAACCTTAATCTTAAGTACCTCATTGATGCACGCTCATATGACCCTTGGGGTTATTATTCAACACGCCTTGGAGGTTGCCCTTACCACAAGCCTTCTATGGAGCATTACTGGGTCAACTGCGAGGATGAGTTCGAGGTGCACCGGCGCATCAACAGTAGGTTCACCCTCATAGATTTTTGTCTTCAACTCAGAGGATGTGGGAGGATTGTCAGATGATGATGGGGATACACTTCCTCAATTCTTCAAAGAATAGGTTGATACGCAACCACTTCTAGTTTTCGAATGGTTTGCAAAGGAATACTCATTTGTTAAAGAGATATCAAGTAGAGTCATTCAAAACAGTATACTCTACTTGGAAAGCAAGAAGACAAGGAAGGAAGTCATGCCAAGTACAGAGCTGCCACCAGTGGAATCTTCACTATCATCCTTGTCAAAACCAAAACAAAAGAAAAGGAGTAATCCTCCTAAAGGAAACAAAGTGTCTAACAATTCAAAAGGAAAGGCACTTGTTATAGAAACACATGTGGAGACAGCCACAAATACAGTTCAGAGCATGTCAGAGCTAGAGGTATAACCTCCTTTTCCATCACCAACACTATAGCAGTCTTCAGTTCGGGTTCATATTGATTTGGAACTAGACTCGCCACCATGTAGTGATACCTCTACATGTTGCCACTCATCAGGACTTCCTATGACTAGCACCAACCCTTCCAGGAAGAAATTAGTCAAGACTCATCTTGGCTTGAGAATCAGCTGGGTAGGAAGAGGAGGAAACCATCCTACAAACTTGACTTCTTAGATTTCGATCATGTCTACCAGGATATACTAGATAAGAGAATAAAGAAGCGATTTCATGTAGAGAGGAACACTGACAAGGAGATCATAATCGAGACAGATGCACCCCCAGAGGGTAAGAACTTGAACAAGATAGAAGTTGAAGACTTCAACATGATAAAGGTCAACCTTGGTAGGAGCACACACCAAGCAGAGGTTGATTTCCTTCAAGTTGCAATGGATAGCATAAAGGATAGAGTGATAAAAGACAAGGAAGACAAGGCAGCCCTCAAGGCTAAAATCCAACAACTTCGTCAGTATATCTCTAACCTCGTGCATAGAAATGAAAATGTCACTGCCTTGCTCCTGCAGATGCTAGAGCTACCAGTATAGTATAATTAGCTTAATCAACTGGTTATATATGGGAAGTGCCTGATAGAATAGGAGGAAAAGTTCGTCACAAGGGGCCGCTTTGTACTCACAGAGTTATATCAATTGAGGTACAACATCCACAAACTCTGACTACGGATCTAGGATGAGGAGCGAGACTTGGCGATTGACAAACCTAGAATTGAAACCATGATCTCTCATCTAAGGATGACATATGACTCGGTCATCGACAAAGAAGATAAAGAAGCTATTTTTACTTGGACACAATTAATCTTCAAGGAAAAAGTACAGGAGACAATGGCTTCAGAGTTGGCCAAGAGTAGAGAACACATGACTAGTGCGCTCTAGTTCATGAGAACTTTCATATCCTGAGTTCCTTTCCAGTATCAGCATGAGGGTAGTGAGTACATCGAGCTTGTTGATGTTCAGTCAAAGTTGTAGGTACTCATCCATGGTATTTTCAATGGATATTCCATTGGTTGTAAGTTAGATCAACTTATAGTCATGTTAGTGTTATTTGATGAGGCAGTTAAGAGTAGATGAGAACTTCAGAGTTAGATCATGGGCAATGAGGAGATGTTGCGAAGACACAGTGTATTGCAACAAAGTATCAATGCCCCAGATGGTGATGCATTCAAGAACCTCATGGAAGGGTTACTTGCTCGAGATCACGACCAGTGAACTCCAGATCAAGACGTCCCACCTTTTCAGGATAGACATAAGACACAGTGGTTAACTCGATGCTTCTTTCCGAGTTAACTCATTGTTCCACATTTCATGCTATGTCTGTCTTGGAATCATCAATGTACAATTGAAGTTTTCATTTCAATAAGGACATGCATGTTGCACATGTCCATTTGGTTTAGTCTTGTTTTGATTAACTGATGGTATTTTTCAAGTTAATTGTATAGTTTCATTTATTTAGGTTTAGCAATAAATCTTGCATGCTTGCAAGACTCATGTTAACTCAAGGTGATTTTAGGGTTCTCTACACCTTTGAGGTCTATAAATAAGATCATTATTTCTCATTTGTATTTAACTTTTGCACGTGATAGCATGCATGCTGAGCAACCTTACCTATAGTATTGTTATTTTATATCTGTTCAAGAACTTTTATTGTCATAATAAATAGCTGAACCGCCTTACCTGAATGTTATTATTATGGTATTTGTTAACCTTAGATTAAATATAATGGTTGGTTTGATCATTTATTGTTATGCGTGTCTCGATATGCAATCTACTAACCCAGTTATTATTTCATGTTTTGTTTAATAAGCTTTGTTTCATATCTACACTTTGGATAGGTGTCGTCATCTCCTTAGGAATTTAGAAGTGAAGCTTGTCATTTGATGTTGTTTCCAATAATCTTTCTTTCATCCTATGCCTCACATAGGTGTCATCATCTCCTTGGAAATCCTCTAGTCTAAAGATTAGTGTATACCCAATTCCCTGCTCTTAAGTCCTCATGCTCTGTTTCTTGAGGAAATAGGATAGTTTAGCATTTAGCCTAGTTGTAGTTAGAGATCTGAAAAACTAGAGAAAATCCTTAGCTGCAACGTTCTTGGTTTCCTTAACCTTGTGCCTCTTCCAACTAAGTCAAAAAAGGATAGGAGTTAGATTACTTTACTTTTTCACACAAATCAGCACAAGAGGGAGCTTCCCCTCCTAATTTGAAGAGCAGTTATTGCGCACTGTGCATAGTTGTCTGTGGCCAATTCATACTCCAGAGGTGTGAATTGTCACACCAACATGTCTAATGGCCTGGTTTGAGAGGTTAACTTACTCTCCTTCATCACTTGCAAGCTATAAATTTTCTTGCAAGATTGGCCTAGAATAAGAAGCTAACACATTGATCCTTCTTTAGCATATTTTTATAAGTAGTGATATCAAAGGAACTTGTAGTGACTACCATTTAGAGTGGTCTCATTCCTTTTGGTTTTAGCTATACACTCAAATTTAGGATAAGGTTCACAATTATTAACCCTGAGTTGTCTCATACTAGCTCAACTTGTCCTATAGAGTCATGGGTTTGATTTGACTAAACTTTCTTCTTAAATTTTTCATCTCGATAAACACTAAAATTTTTGTGATCTCCCTTAACAATATGGACTTTACCAAGATGAGGGTAAGTGTAAGAAGTTGGGTCTACTTTTAGGGGGAGTGTCATTTTTCAACTTTAAAATAGGTACCCATTCATTTTTTAGAATAGGTAACCATTTTAAAGTAGGTACTCATTCCAAAATGTTTGAAAATCACAAACCATGCTTTTCGCTTGGATTTAGGCTCAAAAAATGCATGGTAACCTAATCCTTAGCCTTGGACCTACAAGTAAAAGGTCATGACAATGTCAAAGAAAAAAATGACTTTGGCAATATGGCTGATTGCTTTTTTGGCACTCTTGGCATGACTCAGTTTCATGCCCCATTCTTATGGAATGGTCAATATTTGTCTAGATTGTAGGAGCTGAAGATTAGCTCTATACCCAAGACCACCTACAAAAATAATAAAAACCTTCCATAAGAGAGTATGCAAGAAATGAGCTTGCTTGATATTAAGATCTACCAAATATGATGATGGAGTATATTACAAAAGTGTATAATCACCTTACTTATATCGACAAGGTATGATGAAGTACCTAATGCAAAACATTAAATCATGTAACATTATTAAACGACCTAGGACACTAGTATTAAATAAAAGTTAAAAAGATAAGATGTAAGATAAGATCTTATCTAGACAACTAAGACTTCTAGAAATATGCCTAGGACCTAAGTGAACTTAACATGTAAATAAGACCCCACTAATTAACTAGTTAGGTAAATTACCTATTTACACCAACACCCTCCCTTAAGTGTAATTTATAGAGAACATTATTGTGCAAATGATGCAAATATACAAGGATGGGTCCCAACTACGAGGCCATGTTAGGTACTCATGTACAAATGCAATCTCTCATAAACAGAGAAAAGAATAAAAGCCACTTGAGAAAAAACCCCTCTCCAAAAAAAGAGAAAATATAAACAAGGATGATGAATGGAGGACTCAATTATACCCCCAAGGACTACATCCACCATGAATATACAATCAAAGACGCCCCCCCATAAGAGGGAAAGAGAGAGACTATGTATCCCTCCATAATTTATAGTTTCCTACAAAAATGGTAAGTGCCTAAAGAAAAAACATGATCCAATTTTGAAAAACAACTTGTCTCCCTTTCAGAAGAAACAAAACCAAGTACAAATTCATGAATGCTTCCCATTTTAGATAGGAATTTAAAGGAAGAAGCATGAAGATGTATCATGATGTCTATGAAAGTTGCTCATGTGTCACCTTGTCCACAATAGATGATGATGCCACAATAAAATTAGGTACATGCCTAATCAATGAAAAAGGTGACAAAACATGACTATGTGGAAACTGATGTTGAACAATATCCAAAGAAAATGATGGTTTGACAAAAATAGTGCAATGAATTTCATCAAGGAGATATAACCCCTCAAATGTGTTCCAAATTTGAAATGTGAGACTCCACAAACAAAGATGCAATACATAATAAATAGGAATCCTAATCAGGAAGACAATGAGATACATATTGGAATGAATCATTGGAAGTTCTCAATGAATCACCAACAAAAGATGAATGGTCCTATTGAACATGAATTATGGGAGCCTCAATCAATGACTCTACACAAGGAATCATTGAAGAAGAAGGAGCATATGAAGAAACCTTGTAATCCTCATTTGAAAATTCAAAGTACTCCAAATAATCAAACTCCCAAATAGTATCATAATCGTAAGGTATCCCTTTTGAAAATGAAGAGGAACAAGACAATCTAAAACAAGATCATTTCGAAATGGCTGAGTATTAGGATCTTTATATATCTCTCAAATTTTAGTCCAAAGAGCATAAGGAAACTCAAAATGGCATCATCAACATGCATTGTAATAAATCCTACAACATGATCCATTTTGCAAATCCAAATTTTTCTTTTAATATTAGTACCTTGTTAGCCCCATTTTGGTCATTGAAATTTTTTAAACTCCCCCTATCAAAATGCCAGCTGAGCTTATAGTGGATGCTCAAATGTGATTTTCTGTGCACTATTTTTTGGTAAATGGTCATTCTGTCAAGTATTGCAATATATGCACACAAACGCATGATTAAGATCATATGGAGATGCTTGAAGGTCAATTCACCCTGGTACGTGTGCAGCATGGGATGGTGTCTCATTATTTTAATTTAAGCCTTCGAGGATACCAAATTTGGCATTTATTTTTGAGATTTTATTGGTATCAGATGTCTACGGTTTAAATTTATTTTTAAGGAGGAATATCAAATGGCCACAGTGTGAATTTACACATAGTTGAAGCTTCAGTTCAAGAGGCAAATAAATTATTACATAGACTCTTTGAGCCATTATTAGAAACACAACAATATGCATAAACTCTTCAAAACAGGAAAGTTTGCTCGAGCAAAAAAGCCATAAACGAGTTTTAGAAGTCTTTAGAGAGATAAGTATTCTTGTTTTTCTATTCAAAGATCATCAATATTGGAGGCAAGAGATAAAACGAGTCTGTGCTATAGATATCTAAGAATGCTTGCCTCGACTCCCAGATCAATTCTTGCCATCTTCTTCAACTATAGAATCTTGCAAATTTTACCTTGCAAGCAGACTTCAAGTTGTAGATCATTTTACATTCTCGGAAAGCATTTCCATTTATGAGGGCACGACAGTCAAAAGATAATGGGATGGTCGTTCTTCTTCCAATGAATCAAACAAATTCCAGACTTCAGATATGACTTCAAATTTTGGGGAGATAGAAGAACATTTTGCTAAAAAAAATTATCACTAGAATACCATTGAGAAGATAGCTGGAATTTGTTTATGATTTGAAAAATATTTGGATGGATTTCATATGTTTATAGGAATGACAAATAATTTTAGCTTATTTTCGCACTTTGCAAGGATGGGATGTAAACATCATTGATTATCAAGGTTGGAAGACACTAAGGAGAGTGGGTGGTATTTTAATTGACACTGTGAACTCAGGTGGTATTTTACTTAGTTCGTATAACCATTAGAAGTCTTGCTTATGCCATTTCAAACATGGAGGGAAGTAAATGTTTTATCGGTGGTCTTTGAGATAGTTAGATAAATTATACAAAGTACCACCTATATTGGTTAGACGAACCACTCAAAAGCCCGCCAGTGGTGTTTCTGAAGAATTGTGGAACTTATTGCCTGAAGTTGCATGAATGCTCTCTCTTTTTGTCAGTAAATAGGAAAGATCCATTGGTTTAAAAATGTCATTAATATCGAGATTGCAATAGTTGGCAGTGCAGCCGAATATGAAGAAGAGGAAATTTGACATCACAATATAATGGGAATGCACTAGTTCGATCAAGTGTTTTAGGACATGAACATTTGCAAAGGTGAAATGGACATGATACAATAGGTAGGTAGTGGGCATTATCATAGAAGCAAATTTGAAAGCATTTTGATTTGGTTTTGTCGAGAGGGAATTTGAGATGCAACCTAAGGAGCTCATCACAGCTACAAATTGAGGTTGATATTTCATTCTTAGTTGCTATGATTGTTGAGGATGTTCATGGCTCAGAAAAGAATTAGAATATAAGTGACAAACAAAGGCCGAGCAACTTGGTAATAGGTCCAATCCCTGGGGATTTTTCTTAGTCCTTCAATAAATCAAGTGTTCGAGGTGAAGGGAATGCCTATACTTGAGATATAGTGAAAGGCGCTCTGAGAAACATCTAGATTTTGTTGTGAAACTTAGCTTTTCAAGAGAGCAATGGGGGTGATTGCATTGGTAGCATATATGAAAGTATCGATACCATCCTCATTTGAATGGGTTCATGAAGTGCATAATTGCATAATTTGCTATCCTAGATGAGGATTATGATCAATGTTTTTCTATCAAAGTGGAGTTGCTAATCGACATTGCTTTACTCTAAATTTCTATTGCAGGAAAGAAAGAATGTTTCCATTTGAGGATACGAGGGGAAATGATGAGGTTGTACACAATTAATAACACTAGCAAAGCGGGCTTAGTCAATGGTCATGTAGTTCTTTATGCCTTTATAATCGATAATGTGCAAAGACGGAAGTTACATTGTAACTCAAAGTTTGCCTTGAAAAAGTAGATTTTTCAATAAACTCTCTGTGTTAGTAGATAGAATGGTTTGCAAATACATTCATTATGATTTAAAAGCCATCAAAGGGAGATGGGGCCACAAACTGAAACACAAGGATACCTATCAGAGCATAGAATGGGAATCAATCATTTTTGAGGATAAAAGATCACACTGCAATTAGATTTTGACGATGAATCTACAACAGATTTGAATAGAGATGGAAATATCCAAATGTATGGAAGATAGTGGTTTAATGCCATTGGTGCTCTTGCTTCAGATTCTCCTCTTGCAATCACTGCTATGGTTGTCCACTGTTAAATTTATTCAAATAGCTCTTGAGAGTCTTTATTGACAGTGCAATAAGTCATTAGTACATAGATGCTATTGTAAACAAGAGTGAGCTTGATAGGAGGTCTGTGAATAATCTGAAGAACGACACTCTTCAAGAAAAGTCATTACGGGAACACAAGAATCTACTAGGTGTCTTCTCCAAATAACTTTGAAATATTATCCAATAGTCGCAGTGCGTTGGAAGGAAAGAAGATGAAAAATGAAGTTATAACCAACAATTCTTGAAGAAAGAGATTTGAGATGGAGATGTAATTGTCTTCCAAGAAACAGTTTCAGGAAGAAACTGAAAGGGAAAATCCTCAAGAGGGATTTGAAAATTTATGAACGGAAAATAAAAGAATGAATAGAGAATCTCAAGAGATGGGTGTGGAATGGAAAAGAGTTTTCACGTAGCTGAACATGGGCTCATTTTAGAAAAATATATAAATATGTAATCTGTTGCCATTTTTTTAGGGATCTTTTGGCTATGACACAAGAGCATCTATGAAGGTTGGGGTAGCTTAGTTATCAGATCTTTTGTTGTTGATCTAGGGAAAGGGGATTATTTTCTGAACTTAATCTTTGTACAGGGAGATAGAGTCTTAGAGCTTTGTTTTATGTTCTTGAATAAAGGAGGCATTTCTACTAATTGTGTTCAATTGTCTTCTTTTAAATTGTTGATTTCCTTTGTGAATTCACAATTATTGATTCATATTTTCTCCGATATAATAGATTAAGGATGTGTTCATTGCAAGATCTTGGTGTCATGTTTTGTTCACATATTTTCTAAGAATTATTTTATTTCCTCCTCTTTATCATTTATAGGTTTGAGTGAATGATCTTTGTGTCATTTACATTGATCTTTTATCCAATCGCTCTCGCATTTGTGTAATTTTTATGCACAGATGTTTGTTTTCCTTTACTTATTTTTGGTTAAAAGCACACCTTTGTTTTATTTTATGTTTCTCCAATTCATTGCAGATCATAAGAGGGAGCTATACCTCTAAAATTCAAAGGAAGATCCCTAATTCATTAGCAATCTCCAGAGCTATTGGTAACTGATTTGTCTCCATTGTTGGGCATATTTGAGTCATTTATCTAATTACTTGAAGAGGACAATTTGTTTACTAATAGATTTTTGGCGACTTCGTTGGGGATTTGAGTCAAAAGATTGGTGCTTTATTTCCTCAAGATTTTAATGATATCTCGATGTGTAGGGAGATTGGTGGCTTTGTTTGAAATTAGAAGACATTATGATGCAAAATCAGAAAAATCGAATAAATGGGAGAAGACCTGCACCTACTATCGAAGAGATTCTTGCGATGGATGACAAAGTACTTCATGACTTTTGGGATCACTGCAAAGAACGCATTACCAAAGCTGTAAGAACTGAGTTGAGTATAGAAGATGACTACAAAACAACGCTCTTGTTGCGGAGTCTTCATGCAAGGTTTTACAAACTCAAAAAACTTGAAGAAGGATTGAGTTCACTGCAAGCAATCACAGGGAGAGTAACACAACTCATAAAAGAATTACGGGTTGATGATGATGATACTCCAGGTGCTTCTAATTCTTTTTGTTCTTATAATTTTTCAGTTTTGGATGAAGAAGATGTTAAAGGAATGATTATTAAGCCTCATGAAGATTCAACATCGTTGAAAGAAGATAGTCATAATCAAGGAAATATTGAAAGGGTTGCAAGCCCTACAATTAATGTAGATAATAATGATTTGTTGAGTCTCTCTTCTTCACCAGAATTAGAAAATTTCAGCCTTGAAACTATTGAAAATCTACTTGATCTCAAAAAGTGTGAAGATGAGAATTTTCAGATTGACATACAACCAGACGATGCAACTTTTAAGTTTCCTGAAGAGGGGGATAAAATGATTTTGTTGTAGCCAAAGGTTAGTAATGAATTTATTTCTGAATCATTTTGTTTTGAATATACAACCACACCATCTAAAAATGATTCAACGAGTGAAGTTTGTGTTAAAGTTGAAACAAGTGTATTCTTTGTTGATGACATTTCAAAATCTGAGTTTGTAAAAGAGGAAGGAACTTTTGAGATTAATGAAAAGCAAAACAATGGTCAAGTTGATGAGATACTGCACCCTCAAGAACTTTTAAAGGTTTCAGATGATGATTCTATTTGTGAAGAGGAAATTATACTTCAATTTTTATCATCTGTTGAAAGAGAAGACTCGCTTGTTGTAACTCTAGGTATTGACCTAGTTACTTCTTCATTTGTGGATAGAGAGTTTTCAAATTTGATTGCAATAAAGAAGGATGAATATTTTTCAACTAAGGAAGATCCTATGCTAGATGAGGTTATTCTATGTCCTAAGGTGGATAAGGATATTAAAGAGTCTTTTAGACATGATGACCTCAATAACAAAAATAGCAATGCAACCATTTCTTTAGAAAGCTCTAATTATTATTGTTTAAAATCAAAAATCGAGACACCATTCTACAGTTTATTGGTTTGCTCTCATGCCACAAATATGGATCTTGCAATTAACAGTAGTCATAAGGAAGAAGTAATGACAATTTCTGATCTATTCGAGATGGTTATGGATAGCAAAATCAGCACTATACAAGGCGGGCATCTTGAGGTTCAAGAAAATTCAGAAATTTATGATGAGAAGTGGCTTTTTGGTGGGTCTTTGAATGAGTCATTTCATTTCACATGCTTCAGCTTTGCATACATAGTCTTCAATATGTTGTTTAATTGGTAGGCACTTCATGGGTATACACCTTTGTCTCACATTGGCATCTATTTCTCCCAACCAGTTTTGGCTTTGCATAGTCTCCTAGGGAAATTGGGTGTTTTGCACCTCGTTTGGGTGCGTATAGGAGTCTTAGGTTGCATTTTTCTTTCCGTTGTGTGGTTGGTTCCAGTTTTGGCTTGGTTCTTGTCTCATGTCGTTCTCCCTTGACTCTAGCCCAATGAACAAGGAATTGATCTTTCCCATAAATTCTTGAGTTCTTTGCATTTCCGTAGAAAATGCATTCCCTGGACAGAGCAACTGTTAGCCCCATTTTGGTCATTGAAATTTTTTAAAACTCCCCCTATCAAAATTCCAGCTAAGCTTATAATGGACGCTCAAATGTGATTTTTTCTGCACTATTTTTTGGTAAATGGTCATTTTGTCAGGTATTGCAATATATGCACACAAACGCATGATTAAGATCATATGGAGATGCTTGAAGGTCACTTCACCCTAGTACGGGTGCAACTTGGGATGGTGTCTCATTATTTTCATTTAAGCCTTTGAGGATACAAAATTTGGAATTTATTTAAGAGATTTTATTGGTATCATATGTCTCTGATTTAAATTGATCTTTAAGGAGGAATATCAAATGACCACAGTGCGAATTTACACACAGTTGAAGCTTCAATTCAAGAGGCAAAGAAATTATTACAGAGACTCTTTGAGCCATTATCAAAAACATAGCAATATGCATAAACTCTTCAAAACACGAAAGTCTGCTTGAGCAACAAATCCATAAACAAGTTTGAGAAGTCTTTAGAGAGATGAGTGTTCTTGTTTTTCTATTCAAAGATCATCAATATTGGAGGCAAGAGATAGAAGGGGTCCATGCTACAAATCACTAAGAATGCCTGCGTCGACTCCCAAATCAATTCTTGCCATCTTCATCAACTATAGAATCTTGTATATTTTACCTTGCAAGCAAACTTCAAGTTGTAGATCATTTTACATTCTCGGAAATCACTTCCATTTCCAAGGACACGGTAGTCAAAAGACAATGGGATGGTGATTGTTCTTCCAATGAATCGAACAAATTCTAGACTTCACATATGATTTCAAACTCTGGGGAGATAGAAGAACATTTTTCTAAACAAAAAATGATCACTAGAATACCATTGAGAAGATAGCAAGAAATTGTTTATGATTTGAAAAATATTTGGATGGATTTCATATGTTTACAGGAATGGTAGAGAATTTTAGCTTCTTTACTTTGCAAGGATGGGATGTAAACATCATCGACTATCAAGGTTGGAAGACACTAAGGAGAGTGGGTGGTATTTTAGTTGACACTGTGAACTCAGGCGATATTTTACTTAGTTCGTATAACCATTAAAAGTTTTGCCTATGCAATTTCAAACATGGAGGGAAGTAAATGTTTTATCGGCGATCTTTGAGATAGTTAGATAAACTATACAAAGTATCGCCCGCATTGGTTAGACCAACCACTCAAAAGCCCACCAGTGGTGTTTCTGAAGAATTGTGGAACTTATCGCTTGAAGTTGCATGACTCCTATCTCTTGCTGTCAGTAAATAGGAAAGAGCCTGTGGTTTAAAAATGTCAGCAATATGGAGATTACAATAGTTAGCAGTGCAGCCGAATATGAAGAAGAGGAAATTTGACATCACAATATAATGGGAATGCACTAGTTCGATCGAGTGTTTTAGGAAATGAACATTTGCAAAGGTGAAATGGACATGATACAATGGGCAGGTAATGGGCGTTATCATAGAAGAAGATTTGAAAGCTTTTTGATTTGATTTTGTCAAGAGGGAATTTGAGATGCAACCTAAGGAGCTCATCACAGCTACAGATTGAGGTTGATAATTCATTCTTAGTTGCTATGATTGTTGAGGATGTCTGCGGCTCAGAAAAGAATTAGCATATAAGTGACAAACAAAGGCCGAGTGACTTGGTAATAGGTCCAATCCCTAGGGATTTTGCTCAGTCCTTTAATAAATCTAGTGTTCGAGGTGAAGGGAATTCCTATACTTGAGATATAGTGAAAGGTCCTATGAGAAACATCTGGATTTTGTTGTGAAAGTTAGCTTTTCAAGAGAGCAACGGGGGTGATTGCATTGGTAGTGTATATGAAAGTATCGATACCATCCTCACTTGAATGGGTTCATGAAGTGCATAATTGCATAATTTGCTATCCTAGATGAGGATTATGATCAATATTTTGCTATCAAAATGGAGTTGCTAATCGACATTGCTTTACTCTAAATTTTTGTCATAGGCAAGAAAGAATGTTTCCATTTGAGGATATGAGGAGAAATGATGAGATTGTACACAATTAATAACACTAGTGAAGCTAGCTTAGTCAATGGTCACCTATAGTTCTTTATGCCTTTATAATCGATAATGTGGAAAGACGGAAGTTACATTGCAACTCAATGTTTTCCTTGAAAATGTAGATTTTTTCAATAAACTCTCTGTGTTAGCAGATAGAATGGTTTGTAAATACATTCATTATGATTTAAAAGCCATCAAAGGGAGATGGGGTCGCGAATTGAAACACGAGGATACCTATCAGAGCATAGAATGGGAATCAATGATTTTTGAGGATAAAAGATTGCATTGCGATTAGATTTTTACGATGAATCTATAGTAGATTTGAATAGAGATGGAAATATTCAAATGTATGGAAGATAGTGGTTTAATGGCATCGGTGCTCTTGCTGCGGATTCTCCTCTTGCAATCACTTCTATGTTTTTCCACTATTAAATTTCTTCAAATAGCTCTCGAGAGTCTTTATTAACAGTGGAGTAAGTCATTAGTGCATAGATGTTATTTTAAATAAGAGTGAGCTTGATAGTTCTTTGAATAATTTGAAGAACGACACTCTTCAAGGAAAAATTGTTACGAGAACACAAGAATCTGCCAGGTGTCTTCTCCAAATAACTTTGAAATATTATCCAATAGTCACAGTGGACTGGAAGGAAAGAAGATGAAAAATGAAGTTATGACCAACAATTCTTGAAGAAAGATTTGAGATGGAGATGTAATTGTCTTCTAAGAAACAGTTTCAGGAAGAAACCGAAAGGGTAGATCCTCAAGAGGGATTTGAAAAGTTATGAACGAAAAATAAAAGAATGAATAGAGAATCTCAAGAGATGGGTGTGGAATGGAAAAGAGTTTTCACGTAGTTGAACAAAGGCTCATTTTAGAAAAATATATAAATATGTAATATGTTGCCATTTTTGTACGGATCTTTGGGCTATGACACAAGAGCCTCTATGAAGGTTGGGGTAGCTTAGTTATCAGATCTTTTGTTGCTGATTTGCGGAAAGGGGATTATTTTCTGAACATAATCTTTGCACAGGGAGATAGAGTCTTGGAACTCTATTTTATGTTCTTGAATAAAGGAGGCATTTCTACTCTGTGTTCGATTGTCTTCTTTTAAATTGTAAATTTCCTTTGTGAATTCATGATTATTCATTCGTATTTTCTCTATTATAACAGATTAAGGATTTTTTCATTGCAGGATCTTAGTGTCATGTTTTGTTCACATATTTTCTAAGAATTATTTTCTTTCCTCCTCTTTATCATTTATGGGTTTGAGAGAATGATCTTTGTGTCATTTACTTTGATCGTTTATCCAATCGCTCTTGCATTTGTGTCATTTTTATGCGCAGATGTTTGTTTTCCTTTATTGCTTTCTGGTTAAAAGCACACCTTTGTTTTATTTTCTATTTCTCCAATTCATTGAAGTTCATAAGAGGGAGTTGTACCTCTAAAATTCATAGGAAGATCGCTAATTCATTAGCGATCTCCGGAGCTGTTGGTAACTGATGTGTCTTCATTGCTAGGTATATTGGAGTCATTTATCTAATTACTTGAAGAGGACAATTTGTTTACTAACATACTTGGAGGGGGAGTAAGACCATACAAATGTGGCAACATGTGATGCTAATGAATATGTTTTATGATGCAATCTCTCCATTGTTTATAGTTTCCCATTTTTAAGACGATTAGAGAAGAATGAAATGAAAACCCCATAATCAAATATGAGAAATCTCCAAAATTACAAAGAAATTAACCTTCAATAACATTTGGAAACCCCCAAACATGATGAATACTACAAATGAAGCCTTCCCAAAAAGATAGAACCTCTCCAGGAGTCAGGGTGTCTAAGTAATTAACCAAAATGCAAATATATCAAAATCTAAATAAACAATACATGGGGTTGAATTTGGAAAAATTGCATATGCATAATGATAGAGCTCTTGAATACCTTTTCGATGCTCCAAAAACCATGAAAATGAAGATCCAGACAAAATTTATGAGCTCAAAGGTCTAAATGAGAGATCTGACTTCAAACAACAATAAAATATTCCAAGAGTAAAATCTGATAAAAAAACTTGCACCATTGGAAAGTTCTGGGAAGTATATTTTCGATAATATCTCATTTTTAAAAATTTGATACCTGAGTCAAAAGTTATGGTGATTCTAAAAAAATGCCCAATTAAGGCTTGAGGGGCCAAAATTAAGCCCCCTAAGGGCTGGCGGGTGGTCACCCCATGCGACCAAAAGTTGGAAAACTGGGCTAAGCACTAATATGAAGACTGTTTAACTATCAAATTTAACACAATCCTCTGTGACGGTCATTTGGTCATGAAACTTAAGACAGTCGTGCTCAAAAATTTAAAAAATTGCCATTTTTATTTTCAAAATATGAAGTATTTTATATGAAAATGTGGGTTTTTTGGCCTTTTAGATGAATAGAAGGGTTTGTTTTGACCCAAAATGAACCTACAATACAAAGCCACAAAAATAGACATCCCAAATATGGTATTTATTTTAAGTTTTTCTAATTCTCTAGATCACCATATGGTGCAAGAAAAGAGAATACTCAACCTTACTAAAATCCACCAAGAGCTCTCATTTGACAATTGCTCTACCCTCAAATCTAAGAAGGGATTTGCATGGCCATGCCTTTGATACCATGTAGGAGCTACTCACACTCTAATACCATATAGGAGTTGAAGATTAGCTCTATACCCAAGACCACCTAGAAAAACAATGAAAATTTTCCACAAGAGAGTATGCAAAAAATGAGCTTGCTTGATATTAAGATCTATCAAATATGATGATGAGGTATATTACAAAAGTGTACAATGACCTTGCTTATATAGACAAGGTGTGATGAACTACCTAATGCAAAACATTAAATGACTTGTGTCATTATTAAATGATCGAAGACATTGGAATTAAATAGAAATTAAAAAAATAAGATAGGATAAGATCTTATCTAAACAACTAAAACTTCTAGAAATATGCCTAGGACCTAAGTGGACTTAACATGTAAATAGGACCCCACTAATTACCTAGTTAGGTAGATTAGCTATTTACACTAACATAGATTGTACCCTTAATGTTTTTGATAGGGATCATATCGATTGTTGTTGTGTGATCTCTCATTTTTTCTACCTCATTTCTCATAGTTATTTTATGGGGGTAGTCAATAGTGTTGACATTATGGTTCATTGAATTTGTATAATTGTTGTCACCACCATAGTTGTTAGAGTTGTGATTATTGTTTTTAGGTGGTGGGATGTTTGTAACCTCATTATTGGTAGCATTGTGATTATTATTTTCAAATAATTTGGCTCTAAGGGGTTATTATTGTTGTTGTTGTTTTGCACAACCATGTTTTGAGTGACAAGCCTTTCATTGGCTCAACAAGACTTCATTCCATTTCCAATGACACCTTGGTCAATTTTGAAAGTGCTTTCCAGAGCCTATTCATAAGACTTGTATGACAATTTTTGGACCTCCTCTCTTGTGTCCCTATTAAGGGGTAGGAAAATATCACAAAATTCCCTATGATCCACATTTGGTGCAACTATACATCAAATTTTAGAAACCAAGATTTGGCTACATATGGTCATTAGATGCCTTTTAAGAAAAATTATCTTGTTTTCTCTTTGATATTATTTTTCTCTTATATTAACTTGTTTGAAACAAATAGATCAAGTCCAAATTATTTCACATTTTCTACCCAGGTAAAATAAAACATGGACGACATTTATAACTTATCAAGACCTGAGGACACAAGTACAAAACTCAAGAGTATAAATTTGAATTAAATTAATAAAAACACTAGATTTAATCAAAGCATGTTTAAATTGACAAAATGCAAACCTAAGGTTTTTGAAACGAGGCCACAACAACACTAGAGTATGAAACTAACCGACAACCCAAAAATATGCAAAAACTAGGGAATCATATTAAAACTGGGACAAACATGAGGGGGAAAGTGACGAGGACTTGAGTGTGTTGTGGTAACATGGTATAATAGGAAGAAACTTAGTATCCCTATGAATTTATAGAACCCTAAGAAAAATAAAAAATATTTGTTATCCCTTATATTGCATTTGTTTTACTATCACTCAAAGAAATATAATTTTTAAAATTAGAATTAGGAAAAAACTTGGCATACTTGTCTATACAACAAGTAAAATATTGAGATGCACTAGAATCAAATAACCAACCATTAGTTCCATTGCTATTATCTCAAAATATGCCATAAAAGAATACTCTTCCTCTTATGAATCTTGATTCATCTCAAATACAACATAATCTAAGCCCACAACTTCTTGGACAAATCACATTGCCATTTCTAACATTTTTTTTACAAATCCCTCTTATGACAATAATAGCACTTCACTCTATGTTTGAATTGTTAAATAGGAGTTATAGTTTTCTTTTTTTCCCACTTATAAAATGCAACAAGTGCACACTCAAATTGTTCAAAAAAGGAACCAACCATTTGCATTTATCTACATTTTTTGCAAAAAAAATATATATGAATTATTTTGTTCAAAGGTGTGACTTTGATTCTTTGTCAACAAATGTTGAGACTCCACAAAGGTTTGAAATGGCAGAGACAAACTATTGATGATTGAAGAAACCATATCATTTTCATCTACTAGTTTATTGATGGAAAAATAAAATGATCTCTTACAAATTTCATCCTAAGTAGATACTCTAACAATGAACTAGCCTAATTGAACTTTGTTAATTAAAAATATTTTTCAAATACAAGGACATCTTTTGCAAAAGTTTGATATTTTTTTATAAACTATTCCAAAGATCACCAATGGAAATTGCATTCCAAACTTCTACGAAAGTGATAAAAAACAATGTGCAATTTCAACAAAAAGGTGGTTGATGTTGTTTTGAATTTTTTTTTTTGGTAAAAGGCGTATAGCCTATATATTATATTATATAAAGTAGGGATTTTTTTGAATAAATTTTCCACTATCATAAAATTAAATTCCTTAGTTTGATGTATGTCTTAGAGCTTGAACTACCAGAAAAAAATGATACATATTTAATCTTAAGCCCGATGAATTGAATCCCAACTATTGCAAACTTGATCTAATATGAAATTGATTTAAGCTAGACATGGGATTAATTTGACGGAAAGTGCACGAGAAGATTTGTTCACATTTTCCTTCAAGATATCTAAATCTATCAAGGTGTTGTCTACAAACATCTTTGAGGAGTTCTAGGTCAAACCCCTTGGTGGACCACATCAACAATAATGAAAAATATCAAAGACAACATTTGTAGACAAGAAAATGGCCTCTATGATGATGGTGAAATTTTGGTTACTTTATTCCTCTTATAACTAAAGTGTGCTTGAACTTGAACTATTCTCTCTTTCTTCACATGTGTTTAAGTGCACAATGTATATCTATGAATAGCAATGTCCTCGCAATAGGTTGCATGAATCATGTACTAGGTTAGATCATAACTAGTAGAAAAGGGCAAGAAAGTTTAAATTTGAATTTTAAGCTTTGGGATTCAAGGATCATTCTCATGCTCCTCGAGATTGAACTAGATCAATCTCTTGTTAGACAAAAATAATCTATAAGGATAAGGTGTTGAACTTGAGATAGGGAGCAAATATGTGGAAAACAATATCAATGGAGGCGAAATAGGAATAAACAGTTAGTGAATGTATTTGTATTAATGCAAATGGGAATGAAATAAAGATCGATAGGGATTGGGAGCCACACCAAACTTGCATAAAAGTATGCCACTTGTCAAAAAGTTAGAGCATTAAGACATTCCCATCAAGGTGGGTACAAAAATAAATGGGAAATGCCATGAGCATGATATTTTCACAAATTATATTAATGTGGTGTTATTACATCATTGACACACAATATTTGTATCAAATGTAGCCTAAAATTATGTCTAACATTATATTGTATCTAAAAGATGAAATTGTATAATGAGAAAAGAGTTAAAAAAACATATCCTTGAACAAGGCTTGTTGAAATTTAGCCTAAAATGTTTTTAAGCCTCAAGTCTAGCTTCATATTAATTGCAAATACACACATATGACCTTGTAATGTGGAAAATTTCTCTTTGACATAAAGAAGACTAAGTTCCTCTGATAATAAAATTCATTACATACACTCAAATTAGATTAATTACTTAAAATGCGTAAAGGGAAAAGAACTAATGAAAATATATGAAAACAAAGAAGTAAATAAAATATAATAACTTTAGAAATGGAAAATATAAACAATAAGGAACTTACAACTTAAATCTGAGAATCTTTGCCAAGGATGACAATGTGTAGTGTAGACATCCTCATGTCATGTTGTTGTCCAACACAAACACAAAAAAGTCCCAAAATGCACGGCTTGAGTTCTAGAATCCACCTAACCTACAAGCACAACAAGATGAGAAAATGTTTGGGGTTGTTTGGGGGCTTGCCTCAATCAAACCCCTACTTTGGTGTTTCCACCTCCACAACAACCAAGATAGATAAAATGATAAATTATCTAATAAAAAAATGATTTTATAAGGGATGTGATAAATCCCCAAGATGCTTAGAGATACAAGATAAAAAAGAACAATGTTACTAGAAAGCCCTGAGAAAGCTAAAAAGAGCAAGAGAACTAGAAAGATTGTTGTGAGACAGCTTGGGAGAGTTGTATGAGAGTGTTATGTATAAACTTTAGTGATGTGAGAGCCAAGCAAGAGAGAGAGAGAGAGAGAGAGAGAGAGAGAGTTGCCAAATGAAAGATTAGATTAAAAATGAGAAGAGAGAAGAGAAAGAGGCTAACAAGTCATTATGAATCATTCTGAGTTGTTTCCATTGACCTAAAATGTGACAAGTGGCTAAATGCTCAAAATGAGCCTTTAAACAAAAAATTGTTGTGGGATGCTAGCACTATGCGTGAACTTCTGCACTAGTGTCTAGACAATTTACACTAAAAAATGATAAGAGACAAGAACATAAGGGAAACACAAAAAATGATAGAAAAAGGTGATTGCTAAAAAGAATACCTAAGCACTTTGAGAGGGAAAAAGGTTGATGCGAGGGCTAAAATGAGCCTACACAAGCACTAAGGGAATGGATATCAAAGTAGGCATAAGAGATAGTGTGAAATTGCAAGGGTATGCAATTTACGACACTATTTCCCCCCCCACTTTAGCAGGCTTATGAACTTACATGAATATGCATGTTAAACGAAAAGACTAGAAATAAATAACATCATAACAACAAAAGGATATTGTAGAGGAAGAAAAAACTCTTGAAGTTGAGGAACCGTGCCCCCAACCTGAGAACCTACAAAAAAAAATACATTAGTCAACAAAAATCTACACATGACAACAAAGTTAGAAAACAAAGGCCTACAAAACCATAGGGTTAGAACATCATAAACATACATAGAAACACATATATAAAAACATAGTTAACACATGCAAAGGATAAAAGCACATAACAAAAAAAAAGTAATTTTTTGTGTCAACCAAGTAAAAGAGACCTCGATGCGGGAGGTTGTCTCGATACTATGCGTCATCCTCGAAATAATAGACACAACAAAGAAGAATTCTTAAATGAAGAGAGGAATTTAGTGATTGATTGTTTAAAGGAGAGAATGCATACAAGAGACAAGGAAGCAATCAATGTACAAGAGATTATGTGACTCAGACACTAGCTTGCTTTGTCACTAGGGGTCATGTAGATGTTAATGTTAAAAATTGATTACGATCTAGCAAGTTGTGTTATGCTTGGCGATCATTAATATAAAAGATAAATTGGATAAAGCACAAAGACTAGCAAGTTGCATTATGTTAGGTGGTTAATACAATGATTTTGATTGATCATGGTTACTACAAGTTGCTTTGTAGGATATCCATGGAAATGATAGGACATATGAAGACCCACATTCTAGCAAGTTGCATTATGCTAGGTGGTTCATATGCTACCAACTCTACATGGAGCATAAAAATAGATAACGCCTCAGGGAGCTAAGATAGATAATCATGCAAAGGGAAAAGATAGATAAGGTGCATGTAAGTATGTGCAAGTGAGCGGGGTGTTAGTTTTAGATCAAAAAATGAATAAGCAGAAAATAATGCAACACAATGAACAAAGAACACATCATTTATCTAGGAAAACCCTCCTACTTGAGGGAGAAAAAACCTAGCAACAATATATCTCTCATATATTAGAAAGTGCAGAATAAGAGCAGAAATCTGCTTTACAATCAGACCCTTCTCAAGGGCGATCTTGATACAAAGAATAATAGCACCTCTCCTAGATGCTAGGATACAAAATGGATAAGTTTCTCCTTGAAAGCAATCTGTTGCTATTAAATGATAATCTGCTGCTAAGAGTGCAACCTTCTGCTGCTTGTAGGAATGGTGAACTATAGATAGATGCGAATTATGAAAAGTGAAATTGATCTGTTGCTGCTAGGAAAAGACTGCTGCTGGAGGTGCAAATATCTACTGAAGATAAAGTGCGAATGAAGGGAATGAACTTGATGATTGAATGAAAGATCGTCACCTTGAATATATATCAAACTAGGCGACCTTTCATCTACTAGGTGACTCTTCATCAAGGTTGGCTCCCTTAGATGAAGAGAGATATAAAAAATTCAATTTCAACATGAAGGCTGACTAGCCTTTGGCTAAGGGAAAATAGCTCCTAAAGCTATAAAACGCTAACACTCCCTCTTAGCTAGGGAGGTATTTTCTAGATATCCTCGTCATGGAGTCTCTCGACATGACGCTTATAATGGCTACACCCATTTGTGGAAAGCACAAAGGTTCATCACGGAGTCTCTCAACGTGATGTCGTCTTGGAGTCTCTCAACATGAAATCCACAATGGCTACTCTCATGTGTGGAAAGAAACATATGTACAAGTGCCCATTGCAGAGTCTCTCAACATGATGTTGTCATGGAGTCTCTCAACATGACGTCCACCATGGCTACTCCCATGTGTGGAAAAACACAAGTATAAAGGGTTCATCACAGAGTCTCTGAACGTGATGTCATCATGGAGTCTCTCAACATGACATCTTATCTCAGTCTCAAAGATGAACAAGGGATCACACCTCGTATTTCTCCATCTCAGAGAAATATACACTAACAAGGGCTTTCAACTCATACTTCTCCGTCATAGAGAAATATACACTAACAAGGGCTTTCACCTCATACTTCTTCGTCATAGAGAAATATACACTACCAAGGGCTTTCACCTCATATTTCTCCATCACAGAGAAATATACACTAACAAGGGCTTTCACCTCATACTTCTCCATCACAGAGAAATAAACACTAACAAGGGCTTTCACCTCATACTTCTTCGTCACAGAGAAATATACACTAACAGTAGATCTTCATGATGATGTGACTCCCTCTTAAGCTCCAAGTACTTGCATCAACCTCCTAACCTCCTCGTCCAAGGTTTCCTCTGTTGGTATGTCAGACTCCCTCTGAATGTCATTTCCTCCTCTTCGAAGAGATTGATCGCAATGACAATCTATATAGGTTCTTCGTCTTCAAGAGATGTCTCCAGGTTTGTTCATTTCTTCAGCCTACATTACTTCCTCACAGGATGCATGAGGCTCTTCCTCCCTTGAATTCCTTATGCAATTGCTCATCATCCTTTGCTCCTCGATCTATCCTGGAAGCATTATAGAGAGATTAGTAATAGTTCATAGAATTAAACTATCTCAAAGAGAAATACCCATGCTAGAAGCATACATGATTCACTATTCCCAATGTTATTGCATGAATTATTATCAACTACAAAGAGTTCATGATAAAATACCTATCTCTTTATTACAAATATCCAATCAGTGATGCCTTTCAAATTTCGATCTCCACACAGCCATCACCGAATGACAGTATACACTCAGCAATCAACACAACTCCATTCTTTAAAAACATTGACTCGTCTTGCAAAACCATCAAACACAACACCAAGCCAGAAATGCACACACACAACTCCTTTTATCATATTTGAAACAACACCTCCAATAAGCACTCCCCAACCTTATGAGAGGAATCAACTTCATTTTTGAAGCTGTCAAAATAAAGGTCGTCCTTATTGGAATATTAGTCTAAATTTACAAAAGCCTATGCCTCAAGAGGAAGACAAAATGTGAACATGGATATGAAGAAATGATTTCATTGAATCACATATTGAATACCCCACATCAAAAAAATGAATAAGTCTTTTCCAATATACGTCCTCCATATATAACCTTTTTGCAATTCCCAACCTCTACTGCTCAAATTTCTATTCTTCAATTCTGATCACACACCCTGCAATTTCATGAGAGATTAACTTCATTTCATCTGCTTAGCCAAATCTGATCAGATTTCCCCCTTGAACTTGCTCTGATACCATGTTAGTTTTAGAATAGAAAATGAATAAGCAGAAAATAATGCAACACAGTGAACAAAGAACACATCATTTATCCTGGGAAAACCCTCCTACTTGAGGGAGAAAAAACCAAGCAACAATATATCTCTCATATATCATAAAGTGCAGAATAAGAGTAGAAATCTGCTTTACAATAAGAACCTTCTCAAGGGCGATCTTGATACAAGGAATAATAGCACCTCTCCTAGACGCTAGGATACAAAATGGATAAGTTTCTCCTTGAAAGCAATCTGCTTCTATTAAATGATAATCTGCGGCTAATAGTGCAACCTTTTGCTACTTGTAGGAATGGTGAACTACAGATAGATGTGAATTATGAAAAGTGAAATTGATTTGCTGCTGCTAGGAAAAGACTGTCGCTGGAGGTGCGAATATCTGCTAAAGATAAAGTGCGAATGAAGGGAATGAACTTGATGATTGAATGAAAGATCATCACCTTGAATATATATCAAACTAGGCGACCTTTCATCTACTAGGTGACTCTTCATCAAGGTCGGCTCCCTTAGATGAAGAGAAATATAAAAAAATTAATTTCAACATGAAGGCCAACTAGCCTTTGGCTAAGAGAAAATATCTCCCGAAGCTATAAAACACTAACACGGGGGATATGCCCCCCCTTAAAATATTAACATGCATAGTATATTGATATTTTAAGGAAAGAAAAGGGGAAAAAAGGATATAGGAAATCCTTAGGAAGGATGCACACCTCCAAAACCAATTGTCCTTGCCCCCTAAAATATAGGTGAGGACAACCATGATAAAGACTATTGTGTTTCTACTAATAGAGAAAGAGTATGGTTGCACATGAGATTGCACCACCATGAATGTCAATGATTAAACAAAGATAACTATGGTTACCACATAATGAGCAACAATACAATAGAAGGAAAATGTTTATGATTTAGAATGAATCGGATAGAGGTGAACCTCAATATCACTTGTCATGTGAAGAAGAGATATGTGCATAAACAAATGGAAGAGTAATGGCACTGGAGAGTCAAGAAGTTGTACTTTATCACTTAAGGCTTGACATTCATTGGTGGAATGGCCAAGCAGTTGATGATATGGACAAAAAGAAAGATTTATTTGATTATGTTTATGAAATTTCTTATGTAGGAGGAAGAGTGATTAGGTGGGCTTTAAGAAGCTTCAACAAGATACACTCTTGATTAGATAAAGGATGAGTAGGAAGCAACCCTTTCTCTTGTTGAGAAAAGTTTGACTTTTCAAAAGAAGTCATAAAGACATCAAACAATGTAGGGGATGTAGATATAGAAGGTCGGTAACCAAAACGCACTATAGAAGAGTGCAATGTCAGTTTCATAGGGACCTCAACTCCTTGTTCCATGTGCCCAAAACCATTTCCTTTGTAACCATGCTTAGAAAGTAATTTGAAGCCAAGCCCATAACATGTCTCCAAATTAGAGGGAGAAGGAGAGTCTGCATCCCTAGCATTAGCAAAATGAGAAGTATAAGTGCATGTTTGAGAAGTACTAGCTAAATTTACAAAATAAAATGGATTGATTCTAGTAGGATAATACAAATCCTTGCTAAATGAAGGAATGTCAAAGTTAGAAGGGTCGACCTTATATTCACCAAGCCTATGAGGGGTGAAGTCTAAGGAGCCTCAATCATCACCAAAACATACATTTTTAGAAGAAGAAAGAACATCATCAGCAAAGGTTGACAATGGTGTCTCAAAGCTTGTTGTAGAAGAAGATACAAAGTTATGAAGAGGATGGAGAGCAAGATTCACATGACCCAATTCAGCCTACTGGCCATATTGAAAGGGGTTAGGATCTTCTTCTTTTGTAGTAGTTGTTAATGATAGTTGAGGGATGCCAAAGTGAGTTGGGTTGACTTTATATTCTCCAACAAAGGATGATGTGAAGTCAAGTGAGCCCCAATCATCACCAAGACATGCATTATCATTAGGAGAAGAACACGTAAGATCATCCTTAGAAGAAGTATATGAGGATGATGTTACATTGTTATGAGATAAAAATGAATTATATTTTAAAAAGTAGTAGAATACGAAGACCAATTTGCTTCAACCAATTGACAATAGTAAAGAGTATCAAGGTCAGCCTTGATTGTAACTTGTTGGTTATTATTAACAAATTTAACAAATTGATGTAAGGTAGACAAGACTATACCCATTGCATAAATCCACAATCTTCCTAGAAGAAGGTTGTATGGTAAAGAACCTGGCATTACATATACCAAGGTAGGTAAAGTGATGTGTCCAAGTTGCAAAGGTGGTATTTTGTACCTAAAGCTTGTCGACCGACATTGTCATTTATCCACAAATAGATAAAGACGTAGCAACAAGGGAATTAGTATCCATGTTGAGGTAAGAGATCAATGCTACAAACATTGAGGGCTGAATCAGTATCAGTGAGAGTGGGTCTAATACCCATGTCATTGATGAAAACAATTACCATTAATAGATCAACTTGGTGTTGTACTTCCATGGAAGGAAGTTCATGAGGATAAAATGTAATATTCAGTGAACCAAAGTGAATATATTCTACCAAAGCATTCACATCATTTGGTCTAGTAGAAGATGGCATAAGGATCTTTTATAAAGCTTCCAAAAGCATTCCATGATATATATGAGAAGATTGATGAAGGTCCCAGAAAGAGATCTAGTAGGAGTAACACAAAGTTCCTCAATAAGATCATACTCAATTGGGGGCTAAAGAAGAGGTTTAGGTGCAGATGGAAGAAATAGGTTGAGGTGGAAGAGATTTTACAATGCCAATGTTTTGTTTATTCCTTCTAATGTTATACGTGTTTGCTACCAATGTGTAGTCATTAGCCATAGGCACTTTAGAAGTAATAGATTGAACAAGATGCATGTAATAATTCAGAGGGTGTACTGTTGAAGGATTGCCACAAACAGTTATCACTTTCTTTGGTTTGGGGTTTTCTCCATTAACATAGATTACTGGTCTCTTAGGTTTATTAGGAAAACGAGAGACAAAAATTACATTAACAGATGTATTATGACTTTGAGAAAGATTATTTTGAACAATAATAGGTTTATCCAACATCCCCTTAATAGGTGGGATAGATCTATTACCAATTTTTGATTTAACATTATTATTTTCTTGTTGAGAAATATGAGATGTAAGAGAAAGATTAGAAGAAATGTCCTCAAGATTTATCCATGGAGGATCCAACGTGAGGTGAGGATCCTTATTGACAAATGCTTCATCACTAATAGGGAGAACATTGGAATGAAAGGATGATAAAGTTATATTAAGAAAATAATCAATGATTTCATCCTCTTCCAACAAAATATCCTCAGAAATAGGAGGAATTTCTGGCAAGGGATCAAGGAAAAATAATGAAACACAAAAAGATAAATCACTTTCACATGCTTGTAAGAGAACATCTATCTCAAATTAGAATAATTAGTTAAAATGCTTAAAGGGAAATGAATTGTTGAAAATATATGATAACAAAATGGTAAATAAAATATAATAACTTCAAAAATGGAAAATACAGACGATAAGGAACTTACAATTTAAATATGAGAGTCTCAACCAAGGACAACAACGCATAGCATGAATGTCCTTGCATTACACTATTGTCTGACACATATGTGAACAACAATTCCTAAAGTGCACGACTCGAGTTCCAGCATCCACCTAACTTGCAAGCACAAGAAGGCGAGAAAAATGTTTGGGGTTGTTTGGGGGCTTGCCTCAGTTAAACCCCTACTTTGGTGTTTCCACCTCCACAACAACCAATATAGATAACAAGATAAAATGATAAATGATTTGATCAAAAGATAACTAATTTTATAAGGGGTGTGATAAATCCCCACAATGTTTAGAGATGCAAGATAAAAAAGAACAATGTTACTAGCAATGCTTTAGAAATCCAAAGAGAGCAAGAGAGCTAGAAATATTGCTATGAGATAGCTTGAGAAAGTTGTATGAGAGTGTTGTGTAAAATCTTTAGTGTTGTGAGAACCAAGAGAGAGAGAGAGAGAGAGAGAGAGAGAGAGAGAGAGAGAGAGAGAGTTGCCAAATTAAGGATTCGATTCAAAAATGAGAAGAGGGTAGAGAAAGAGGCCGACAAGTCATTACAAATTATTCTGAACCGTTTTCACTAACTTGAAAGGTGACAAGGGGTAAAATGCTTAGAATGAGCCTTTGAACGACAAATTGTTGTGGGATGTTAGTGCTATGTGCGGGCTTTCACGTTACGTGCTTGTGTCTAGACAATTTACGCTAAAAAATGATAGGAGACAAGAACATAAGGGAAACACAAAATGACACAAAATGATGACTATTGAAAAGAAGGAAAAAGGCTAATGCAAAGGCTAAAATGAGCCTACACAAGCACTAAGAGAATGGATAGAAAAGTGGGCATAAAACAGTGTGAAATTGCAAGGGTATGCAATTCACAACACTACAAGCCTATAGATGTTTATTAGTCCAAAGAGTTGACAAAATCCTTGTCAAAGGCCTTCATTGCAACCATGATGGTCAATGAGATCACATTTATTTGATCTATTTTGTCTAACAATTCACATGCATCGTGTATACTTCCACATGTTTTGTATTTGTCCATCATGTATTCACAATTACATCTAATGAACACCCCCTTTCTATCATGCTTTTATAGGAATTCATTAGATTAAGGTCTTCAATGACATGCTTGCTATAGCCATGCATTGCAATCCATAATCAATGAGACAACATTTCTTGGAGGCATTTTATCAAACAATTTGTGTGATTCTACCAAGTCCATATATGTTTATCATTAAAAAAATCTGATTTAGTTATGCTTTAATCAATATCCATACCCTATTTTCCTTGCCCAACTCATTTGGACATTTTATCAAATAATTATCATGCTTTCTTTAGGCCTCAACATTTTGTTTACATGTATAGTAGGGCATTTATGTGTCCTTTCGATTTGCAAGGAATAAATGCCATGAGGTGGATTTATATTGACTGCAATTATTAGTAATTATGTGTAAGATGGATTTTAAGTTTATCTATACAAAATTTCTCAACTTTTTTTAGACTATTTCATTTTGACATTTTGACAAAATGTTTGAGCTAAATGCTTGGAAAATTTTGTCAAACAATTTCCAAGTTATTTATAAGCATCCATATTTTGTGTATATCTACAATATAGGGAATTTAAATATTTTTTAGGGAAACTCCATACCAAGCTCTTACTCATTTAACAATTTATCAAATATTCCCTATTTCCCTTAAATCTAAGCTTATACCTTTTTTGGGGGAATAAAATTGTTTCTTTTCAAGGCTTTGATGGATATTCATACCTTAAATTGCAAAGCTCATATTTTGACATAATTGTTGGAAAAATGTTGTCATTGATGTCAAAGGCCCTATTGATGGTGAGGAGATAATTAATTTGCAAAAATGATGGTTTACTTTCTACATGGGACGACCCATGTCTAGCCCCTTTGGAGGAGTCTAAAAATGCAAAATAAATCAAAAAATTAGGGATGATCCTCTCACAAAAGCCAACCCATTTGGGGATGCTTAATTAAAAAATAAATTAATTTTATTTTTATTTGTGGGGCCCCCAAAGTGGGATGACTCCCTAGAATGCTGCACCCATCCTTGGGCAAACAAAATAAATAAACAAAAAATATTTTTGCTAAGTGGGCCGACCCCTCTTGGAGGACTCACCTCCCTTGGGTAAAGAGGCATTTTGGAAGGTATAAATAGAAGAAACTGAGAGGGTTAAAATCAATTAATTTCAAGTAATATTATTCACATGAAGAGCAGAAATAAAAAAGATATTTGAGCAGATTTATGAAAGATATGTGAGTGGATTTATGAAAGGTTTTTAACTTAAATTGTGTGAGAAGAGAAGAGAAATAAAAGCAAGATCACAGCAGTTCTATGAGCAGAAATATTGAAGACTATATTGCAGATTTATGAGTGATTGTATTGCAGATTTGTGAGCAGTTGTTAAGGGTAGATCTAAGAGGAAGTTGCAAACATATCATGCTATTCATTTGGAGGTTGGAGCCTCCTATTTGAGGAGATCAAGGTTGGTGTCTCTTATTAGAGGAGATTGGTGTCTCTTGTTGGGTTGGTGCTCAGTGGTGGGGGTTGGAGTCTCTAGTGGGTTGGTGCCTACAAAAGTAGTAAGAAGATTTATACAAGCAATATTTTTCCGTGGTTTTCTCTCGTAAGGGTTTCCATGTAAAATTGTGTTCTTCCTGTGTTCTTAATTGCTAGATCTTGCATGTATGTTATTGCTATGGATAATTACTTTTGGGGGCACTATTGTTGTGCTTGATTAAGTTGAGAAAAGGAAAGTTTGATCTATATTGATTCAGCCCCACTCTCAGTATAAGTGTGTGTTTCATCAATAATGGCATATACTAGAAGGATAGTGGCAATGTTATTACAAGTATAACCAGTTATTATTGTATAATGAGGGTTCTAAGGGAATGTAAGGGTTTAGGGGGTTTAACAAGGTATAGGGAAAATTAAGGGAAACAAATTAAGAAACAAATCATGTGGTATTGGTGTCATAGGATAATAGAAAATAGTGCAATCACATTTACAATTGTAGTCAGTTAGGCATTGTAGAATGAGGGTTTTAAGAGCATTCAAAAGGTCTAGAGGTTTTCTACAAGGTGAAGGGAAACATAAAGGTTAGGGAAAATTTTCTAAAATATAAATGGGATCTACTCACATATGGTATTGGTGTGACAGTGTATTATGCAACTTTGTCACTCTCTATCAAATGAGCCTTACTACTATGTATCTACACTCTTCATTTCAATCTCTAACTTGTTTCACGAAATGTAAGGGGAAAAAAAAGAAATAAGTTAATAATACAAAAAGTAGGAGGCATTTTTTCACTTGTGGACTTGGTGCCACAACACCATAACATTGGGTGCAATGGCATTTACACCTATAACTTCTTATTCACTTTGTAATGGTGGTTTTATGGGAATTATATAGTTTCTAAAAAGTGTATATAAAAAGAAAGGAAAAATATCAAGTTAAGGAAAAAAAGAAGACATTTCTTTTCTACGCTCTTGGTGTCATAGTAGCATATGTGAGCATAAGTTTCTCCCCACATGCTATCACTTTATACTAATGTGAATATTTTTTGGCAAAGAACTTGTGCTCTTGGAATGGAGTGATGAATGGTCAATGGCATTGTGGACCTTTCATTTCATTTCTCTCTGTCACTCTCTTTTGGAAAAAAGTTCAAATGAGCCCTCTAGTGTTTTTTGTTTTTGTTTTGACCCTCCATAAATGCCACTATTTGTGGCATTTTGGAATTAAATGCCACTATTTGTGGCATTTTGGAATTAAATGATAAGATTCTTGTCTAGAAACTCAGCTAAACATCAGAAGTTGTGATGTCAATAAGTGCAAAGTAGAAAATGTTGAATTTCATATGTCACACTTGGACTGCAAATGCTACTTTCTAATAAAAGTGTTGAAAACATTGGAACTATACACCACACTTTGGTTCAAATCTCATTGTTGTGCTCCCTAATGTGACCAGCAATAAAGCATAATACACTGCAACAGTAGAAGATTCAATAGATGCTTTGGTTGTATCCATCATCTATTAGATTTTATAAAGATAAGGTTTGTAATCAAGTAAATGCTTCGTAGTCAGTCAGTTTACACATTCTTGTACATGTGAGTAGATTTGAGATGTTGCTTTTATTGTTTCTTATTTCTAATTTATCTCATATTTTTAGGAGATTTAAAGTAGTAGTTAAGTGCACACAGCATCTATATTATCGCATACAAATTGCAATGTTGAAGGTAGGTGAAACAACCTTCTATTAGTTTCCATGCATATTCCCTGTTCTTCTGCAAATTCTAAATTAAGGTCAGAGTTCTCTCCTTCCAGCAGCAAGATTTGTTTTGTATATTTCCCTGCAAATTGTTCTATGTTTCTATCTTTAATCTTTGCTAGGAATCCATAGCTCATAGATGCAGGAAAACAGCTTCGCTATGTTATATATAGATTCTCTGTCTCCACACTATCAACAAAATCCAATTATTTAAGTGCTTCATTCACTGGTCAGCATGGGGGAAATTTTCTCAGAGAACAATAAGCCTTTTATTTAGCTACTAGAAAAATGATCTGGATTCATTAAGATCACTTAGAAATAATTCTTTTACAAAAAAGTAACTAGTTGAGGTGATTTATTCGAAGTTATTGAAAGAGTGTCTTGAAAAAGCAATATTTATCATATGAAATCTGTCCATCAATATACAAATAGAAACTTCATGATTGGAGTCAATCCTACATGTTTAGAAAGTTATTCAAAGAATGCCTCTAGCAAGTAATAATTATCAAATGAAAACTGTACATTTGTAAACAAATAGAAGCTTCATGATTGGAGACAACCATACAAAATATGTTTTGCAATTCAATGTCTATAGCATATTATCTGACATAAACGGAAAAGGAAATGGTAAACATATAAGCAACCCTAAAGCTAAAACTATTATACCTACAAAAACACCTTTGTTATCAGGCTGAGAAATCTCTTCTGCTTGAGGAGAGATAGGGCCCCTTTGCAAGAATATGATTAATACAACCCAATAAAATGCAACATCGTTGAACAAAGCTGAGAAACCAAGTAATGCTATTGATGCAGCAGTAAGTCGTGACCACACCTACAATAATAGAATTAGTGTATTAGAATAATTAGAAGCCACAAAATAATAAAATTACATTGACAAAAATACTTGCTTTATGTTGAGTGACATGGATTTAATTAAAAATGTTGAAGAGCATGAATAAGGTACCTAACAATGTGATTTGGATGTAGGGTTTGGAGTTTAACACATGGCAAGGAGCGGAGACATGCAAACTAACACATAAATTATAATTTAAAGATCTCAAAAGGCACTAAAGAGTATGGAAAAGAATATTGGTCTATGAACAATGTGAACAAAGATAGAAGGAAAACTAGTCATAGTCCCATTACTATAAGAGAGCTTTAGTATTTAACAGAATAATTTGAATGGATTATTGTCAAGGTGGACTGGCTAAGATGAAGACTACTTAATTTATCTTATGGTCTAAAAAGAACTAACAAAGAACATAGCTGGAAACATTCTTCTTATGAGACGAGAAGTAGAGTGTGGAAGGAAGTTAATTAATGTTTACAGTGGTAGAATCCGCTAAATGTGAAGTTAGTTAATTAACTTTCCAGGAAATATTACTGCTCGAGGAGAAATTTAATTCCCATTTACTAGTGTGGGGAGGTTGTAGGATTTTCTTCTCTGGGCTCCACCTTGCTTCACATAAGTTTGGTAAAGACTAGAATATTTCAAGTCTAAGAAATTGAACCAATCGGGAATTTGAACATGTCTTTCTGTGTTATTTAAAAAAAAGCATAAAAGTTAGCATAAAGCAAGAGACTATAAAGAAAAACGTGAGTTCAAAAAAAAAAAAACTCACTTTGTGCAGACCTAATTTAGAGGATCCAATAAATAATTTTAATGTAAAGCCTTCTTTGTGGAGAGAGCTCTAATTGAAATTGTACACACAAACCTCCACCTTAAGCAGTTCAAAATGTGTGATAAATCTAAGCTTTCGAGATTAATTTGAGATACTTGTGTGGACAGCATATGAGGCTTCTCTTATCCTTCTTTTGGCTTTGCTTATGTCAGATAAATTGAAATATAAAAAACTTAATTTATTTTTAAAGAGACAACATAGAGAATAATTTATTTTTAAAGAGACAACATAGAGAATTACTAAACTTATTTTTAAAGCATCCACATATGATGTAGCAATGGTTTTTATTGAGAATCAATAAACTTAACCTCATTTAAATTAAGTCACCCATGTATGGATCAGCACAATTGTTTTTGAATCACAGGGCACATTACACATGTTGTGAAAGGACTAGATATTATTATATTAAAACTGTGTTAACAATAGTAGAAGTTTCCATGTTTTAGTCCTTAAACACTTGTTTCTAGTTTTTCTTGGATTGTAGTGTACCAACAACCTCCTACTAAATGTGTGTGAAAACTGGAAAAAGAATGGGAAAGTATATATATTTTTTGCAAGGATACTCTGAAATAAGTTGGTGCTGGCATTAGTTGCTTGTACACCTTGATAAAAGATCCTTGGAGGAAGTGTTTGGCTCAATCTCATAAAATTGTGTCTGGACTGCACTCTACTTTGATAATCTCTGTCTCACTATAGCCCCACCACCTAGGCTAAGTTCACAAGCTTATTGCATCTATTCAATAGGATGCCTCCCAGTCACCTCGGATTACACTGGTCAGCCATGCAAATCTGCAACTATTTAAATGTGATGTTCTTTTCCTTCAGCCCATTGAATCCATCTTCATTGAGCAGTAGGTTTTATCAAGCATATTATTTATGTACACCTTGACATAAAATCCTTGGAGGAAGCTCATTTTGTATGCTCAACAAATTGTGAATCTTATTGAACCTTTTATGCATGAGAGATAAAAACTTAAAATGAGATATTTTTGTCCCCACTGTAGACTGATTGGTAGCGTTGTTGGATAGATGAATATTGGTTGTGAGCTCAAACCCTGGCAAAGACAGCAGGCAAGGGCTAAGTCACCTGCCCAAGAGTTATAGTGAGGTTTAATCCGCAGCATACTGTAGTCTCATGGTTCTCGATTCTCCCAGTTAACCAAAAACAAGGAGCTATTTTTATATGTTCCCTGATATTTACATCATATCAAACATCTCCAAACATGTCCATACATGAGAGATAACACCTTAAAGGAAGCTATTTTATAATCTTCACTAATTTTGAACCTTATCAAACCTTTCTGAAGTTCTGTAAATTTCTCATCTCTTAAACCCATCAAACTTTTTGTAGCTTAGTTTTATACCTTGATACACAAGCAGTTTTTATATGCTTGATAAAATTTGAATCTTACCAAACCTGTTATACATGAGAGATAACAACTTAAAGGAAGCTATTTTTATATGTTCTCTAATATTTTAACCTTGTCGCACCTTTCCAACTTTGAAAAACTTCAAGAAAGAGATCCTTATGAATTTTATCTTAACATGTTTACTGATTTAAAAACCTCATTGAATGTTTCCAGTACATCATGAATTTAGAAATCCTTAGACGAAACTAATTTTATTTGTTCACTAATGTTTGAAACTTAGCAAACCTTTCCAAACTTGACTATACGTGAGAGATAGCACCTTAAAGGAAGCTCATTTTTAGATGTTCACTATTTTTTAACCCTTCAAACCTTTGTGGATTTCCATAAATCTCCTCTCTCTTTAACCCATCAAACTTTTTGAACATGGCAAGTACTATATTCTTCCCTTTTCATAATCATTATCAATAAAAATTATAATTTCCATCGTCATTATTCTTCTCATTCTTATTCCTTGCAAATAACTTCCACTACAAACAACAAACCAGGTGAAAAACAACGAAAATTTGAGACTTGATGAGTTTAAAGACCTCAAAGGCTTGGAATCCATTTCCTTTCCAAATTTTACAAAGTGTATTTTGCTCTTTGTAATTACTTTTTCCACACAATACTCCAAATATTATGAATTTCAATTAAACAATACTAATATGAGATTGAAAAAAATGTCCCACGCTGTTCTCCATATTTAGTGTCTTGAGAAGAATATATTTACCAAGATAAAACATACAATGATCAACTTTGTCATCACCATAACCTATTATAGTGAATATATACAAATAATAGACTATATTTTGGAGAGAGAGAGAGAGAATATGTAGAGTAGGGTCTGATGTATCCCTTGCATCTTTGTCTCTCTCATCAAATATATCGATAATGTCCACATTTTTTAGCTTCTCCCCTTCTTCTCCCTCTAAATTGAATGTGCCTGCACAACATCCTTTTGCTTGTCTCCTTCTTTGCCCTTCAACTCCATGCACTTGAACTTTGGCTTTTAATCCTTATTCTTTACCCATCACAACTTTGTTTAAGATGTATCTTGCTTAACCTCCTACATAGATGTAATGTTTTGAGACCACTAAGATTTTGAGATGGGAAGAATGAGATTATATAGTTATTGGGATGCTAACTTATTGGTGGCAAGACACATAGCTCTGCATTGCATGCAACTGCTGGAAACGAAATTAAAGAATTAATTGTCAAGGAGGCATAACTTGCCAGACTTACAATACTTAAAGCAACTATGAATTTTAAATCTTTTTTGGTGGTGAACCACACAAAAAATTACATAACAAGATATGAGAATATTAGACCTGAAAATTTAGAAAATCTCCCTCGAGTCCTCAGCTGATTACAAACAAATATCTATTTGTAGAAATGTCATGTTCGGCAATGGCCAAACTGATAAGTTCTAAAATAGATTGAAAACCATTCACAATGCAATAAGCAGAAACTACAAATTTCCCAAAATGATCAAACTACCATATGAAATGAACTCACAATGTGGCAAATGATAGAATGGTGGTACAACAGGCAGAAAGGCTGATTTATGACTGATATTGAAGTAGTATGGTCTGGTTTAATCTGAAATAGCTGTCAAAAAGGTTGCAGTTGTCTGTAGAAGCTCTAGCAGCAGATTATTTACATATGTAACACCCAAAAATGAAGCTACAGCCACTCAAAATGCAGATAATAACATAGTAAACAACCCAAAAATGGTATGACCAACATGTATAGCCTGGTAATTAATTCCCAAAGGCTGCAACTTGTGTACAAATGGAATGGCTTGATCAAATAATGAAAATCGCCATAGAATATGGTTGTGACCAAATCTTAGAGAGGAATAGCCAACCGATAGATTTGAATGGCCCCTTTAAGACTTGTATGGCCCTGTTAATCACCACCAAGTATAGCGAAAGGATTTTCTATTGCACAACAAGTATATATAACTGAATTACTTACCAAAATCTTTTGGAAGATTCAACTTTCAGCACTAACAAGATCTTCAACAATCAAACTAGGAGCTCATATTTTTTTTTAGCCACTAGTAATTCCTAGTTGGAATTACTCATATAGATAGGAGGGTTTTTGTCTTCAAATCCATTTTTCAGAAGGTTTTTTGTCTCTAGGTAGAAAGATGAATATATGTTCAATCTTAGGTAATAGAGTTTTTGGTTTCACAAACTAGATGCTTTCTTCTATAAGCTCTTGATTGAATATAATTGAATATTATATTATTTTTCCCTTTTCCCTCCAAAACTTCATTATTTAAAAGTGTCTAGAAAGTCCTTTAATAAACACCACTTTTGGACCCTAGTCCTAGTGACACTTTATTGTCCTTTTTAAAACTAACTTTTAATAAAACATAAGTTGTCTTTTATGAATATAACATAAAGTTTTCTTTCAGACAACTTAAGTTAAATTATTAAATTCTTTCCCTTCCATCACCTCAATAGCCTACAGGAAATAAAAAAATAGGCTAAGGGTCTCTCAATGACTTATGCTTGGAAAAAGGACATGACTAAGTCTAAATGTGCATTAATATTTACCCCATTCTAAACTCATGTGGAACCTTCATCTCTAAGAGCTGAGTTAGTGGTATGCTCATCCTCAAAGAATCTCATCTTAACACAATAGGACGATGATGCACTTTAAGTAATGACACTAATTTGTCATCATTTCTGATTACTAGCCTCACCCCGAACAAGTCCACTACATTTGAGAATGATGGAGTTGTGAAGATTCATGTAAATCCCTTCAAACACCTATTTAGATAATCCTTTAGCATTTGTTATAATTATTCAGCCTAATTGAACACTTAAAATAGAAGGGAAAATCCAAATCTCATGTGTGTTTTAGCCTATTTAATCCTTATGTGTACTTACATTGTTTAATCTTTGCTTTTAGCTAAACAATGCAAGCTTTTAGTCCTATGATTTATTTTCAATTAAAAAAGTAAACCTTTTTCCTTGCATTGAAGTGCATTTCAACCTTTTACTCTAGGTAAACCCAAAAGAACACACATTTCTTTTTATTAAGGATGATTGTGAACTACCTCAAAAACCATTGTACAAATTGTAAATAACAAGTACATATTGTAAGATTAGGATAGTTTTTATTTCCAAGGAGCTTCCCCTTCTAATTTGAAGAGTGGTTCTACCACACACCTATTTTATTTTGTGTTGTATTGAAAGGTGCAAATTAAGATGCTAATAGAAAAGAGAGCTCAAAAAAAATTCAATCTTCTTGTACTTGTAAGTGATATTATCTTTGACCACCTTTGTGCTAGACATAGGTGTCGTGACCTTTTCACACATCGCCCCATTCAAGATGGGGACCCCTAATTTTTGCTCCATTCTGGTCCTTTTGGCTTTGGTTTTTGTCTCTCTCTCTCTCTGTCTGTCTCTTTTCCATGGTCTGCCTTCTGGGGGACGCGCCCATCATTGAATTTAAGTGTGAAATTTGGCCAAGCCTCAAAATTAGGGTTTTGAATTTTCTAGCCAACTTGAAGTCAAATGAAGTGAAAAAATTGAAAATTGAGACTAACATTGATGTCAGTGTGCTTTCAGCAAATTTCTACTGAAATTTCATCGGATTCTGGCAACTTACTATTTTTAGTAAGTGTGCAATTACAGGTATTCCACCAGCATTCTTGAAATTCCGACAACCACGCTGCATCCAGAGCACATCAAGCTACTCACTGGCAAAATTTGCGCTGAAACGGACAACTTGCTATTTTTAGCAGTCCAACTTCCAGGGCCAATTTCAGGGCTTAGATGAAGAATTTTTCAACGCATGTCTGAGGATTCCTTCTGGGTTTTCAGAGACCTTCGCAACGATGTAACATGGAAAGCAAGATAACAACTTTCAGAATTCAGTCTTCCGAGGATATTTTTAGGGTTTGCATGTCAGGATTTTCTTTGCATGTCTGCATATTCTTTGTGGGTTTTTTGAGACCTACGCAGTGGTGTGACATGCAAAGCAGGATAATCACTTCTTCAACAACTTGCTATTTTTAGCAGATACATTCCGGCGGCCGCTTCCCAGCACTTCAGAATCACGAGCTAATCGCAATGCAACAGAAACGAGGACAAACGAAGGTCATTTGATATGCATGCAAGACCAATTAGGGTTTCCAGCTTCGGGACCCAAAAAGAGGCGTAAAAAGTCAGAATCTTCGAAAACCGATGTATACCACCGCGATCAGCATCTTTCAAGCTATCTGTTGGTAAAATTTGAGGGCAAATAGAGCACTTACTATTTATAGTAAGTCATTTCAAAAACAGGCTAAAAATAGCAAATCAGCAGCATGCGTCGGTGTCGACAGGTAGGTCACGTGGTGAGGAGCGCGTCATTCGAATTTCAAGTCAAATGGAGTTGTGGAAGTCATGAAACTGGGCAGTTGCTATAAATAGTAAACCGCCTCCAGAAACATGCCAAAAATAGCAGGTCAACGCGAAGCGTCAGTATGAACAGGTCAAGCAGCTGATAAAGATCCCATGGCGTGAATTTCAAGGTGAACGGAGTTGCAGATATTCAAAAATCAAGCACTTACTATTTTTAGCAGGCATGCGTAGAAGAATTAGGGTTTCCTAAAATCAAGGGTGGAACACAAAAGTCAGACAGAAGCAGCGTCCAGTCACAATCAACACATTTCAGGCATTCGACACACAAAATTTGAAGACATTCCGAGCAATTGCTATTTTTAGTAAGTTGCTAAAAATAACAGGTGCAGACAGGTATCAGGCATCGGTAGCACAAACACATCCCGAGGTCCAAAACAAAGCAAAATCCAGCCTTTTTGGGAACTTGAAATTAGCTTGAAGTGCAAAATTGACAAACTTTCTAAAAATAGAAAATTAGGGTTAGCATGATCAAGTCATCCTAAATCAGGCAAAGAACATAAAATTCACTGAAATTGATAAATTTTCAAGTCCAACCAGTGAAGAACGCCTTTAAAAGCTGAAGGTTGATGAAAATTTTCTAAACATCTTGATTTGCGCCTTTGCTTGAAGAAATTTGTCTAAGTCTGAGAAATTGAAAGTTCAAGCTATAATTTGCGCCTCAGCTAGATGAGAGGCTTGAAAAATTTCTAAGTATTGATAAATTTGATGCTCCATGGGTAAAATGCGCCCTGGAGGGGGAAGATGATAGAAAAATGTTTTAAGTACTTAAAGTTTGAAGTTCAAGGGGTCATATTGTAGAAACCCTAGATTCCCCTGATACTGATTCTGGCTGAGTTTTTAGGTTTTTCTGACGTTTTTGGTTTTTTTGCAATTTTTGAGTTTTTGAAGCAATAAATGAATGGTACGATTTGCTTGTTAAATAATAATAAATTCCATACAAATGCTAGATGGCCAATATGCTTAGGAAATACAAGATAGAATGAAGGCGTTTCATCTATTATTCATCTGGTATCAATACAATCGAGATCTGCTAACATGCAATAATGAAATAATAAATTTTATTGTAAAAACCTGGTAAACCAGCAACAGATGAAGGTACAAATTTTGTACGGCTGCAATAATGATCTTCTTCTCCTTCTGTCTGGTAATCTCCAAAGCCTTCTGGAACCCCAGCGCCCGTATTGATGCAATCTGGAAGTCTGGAAGAAAGGCGTTTCACTTGAAGATGAAAGTACAGCCCAAGGACAGTAAGTACGGCCTGCAGCAAGGTACGGCTTGACAGAAAACAGCATTAAAGTTTGTACGGCCTCCTCAAAACCAATGTCCAAGTCTCTGTAAATGATGCGCCTAGATGAATGGATACTTTCTGAATGCAAACACTGAATAAATTCTGAAGATTTGATATTCTCTGAAGCTCTGTGATTTCCTCTGCCTGAAGGAACCTCTGCTGCAATAAATCAAGTGGTATTTCACACCCTCTGAATTGCTTCCAGTGGAGATGGCTCGTTCCCCAAGGAATTCGAACTTGAAACCCTAAAGTCTCTTACTCAGATCAATTTGATCAGTCTCTCAAAATCAATAATCACATAATGGCTCAAAACCCAAGGCAAATCCTCTAATATGCTGAAAAGTGCGATTTCCTCAATAATAGGGTTTTAATAAAAATTTGACTTTTTAATTCTTTTAATTTTCCATAGTCTCCAGCCAAAATATTTTAATATAATTTAAATGTCAATTTTGGCCCCTCTCGATGATGGGCACCCCTCAAGAAGAATCACTTGTTATAATTTAATATTATAACTTTATATTATAATTATCAATAATTAATATTTAATTAATATAATTAAATATTAATATCTTCCTCTATCTATCCGAAGACTGATCCGGTCTGCGACGAATCAAGTGATTCTCGAACCTAAAGCCATACCGCTAAAATAGCAGGGTCCCATGTCAGCAGAACTGCTAAAAATAGCAATTTCGCAAAAAGTCTTCATCGAGCCCAAACGAAGACTCCATCAAACTCGCTAGCTGAGCTAAGCTCGACCCTATCCAGTCTATCAGCCTACGAGGGTCGTGTGATAGGCCAATCCTGTACTCCGAGAGATGTCACTGAGAAGGGGACATGACACATATGCGCCTAGGGTCAAAGAGGAAGCTTGGAAATTGACTAAGGCATGGAAATTTGAAGGAGGCACTCCTAAATGCGCCCTAGCTTGAGAGGTGGAGTGAAAATATTCTAAGTCTTGCAAATTTGAAGCTCCCTATCACATATGCGCCCTTGCAAGCTTGAAGGAAGTTGAAAATTTTTCAAAGTGTGTGAAAGTGGAAGTTGCACCTTCAAAATGCGCCTTGACTTGTGGGGAGTTGGAGAAAGTTGGCTAAATTTAATAAATTTGAAGCATGCACCTCTATATGCGCCCTTGCCAAGGAAGTGGAGGTAAAATTTCCTAAGTCTTTGAAAGTGGAAGTCCACCATGTTGAATGCGCCTTGACTTGTGGAGAGGCTGAAGAAAAGGTTAGCAAAATTTCTAAGTGATGGAAAATGGAAGTCCAGGGTAGTATATGCGCCCAAAGCATCAAGGTGAGTGATCAAAGATATTTCTAAATGGTGAAAAATGATAGCTGAGACCTCTATATGCGCCCAAGATTAAGTGGGACTTGAAAATTCTTCTAAGGAAATGAAACTAGATGCTTGCCTGGGTAAATGCGCCTAAACTTGAAAGAGGAGGATTTGAAATTTTTTCTAAGGCAAAGTGAAGGCATGAAGGCTTAAATGCGCCTGGACTAAAAAGGAGGATGTGTTGAGATTATAGTGGCTAGATGGTATGAAATTGAAAGTTAGACCCTTGATGGCGCCTAGACTGGGACATGAAATGTTAAAAATTTTCTAAGTGTTGAAATTCCACCTTCTTCTAGAGGAAAATGTTGTGACGTTTTTCACACATCGCCCCATTGCAAATGGGGACCCCCTAATTTTGGCTTTGCTTTTCGGTCGTTTTTGTTGTCTCTCTCTTTTACTGTCTGTCTCTCCGGGGATGTGCCCGTCTGTGAGCTTAAATGTAAGATTTTGGCTAAGTCTAGAAATTAGGGTTTTGAACTTACTTGCCAATTTGAGGACGAATGAGGTGAATAAGTTGCAAATTGAGACTAACATTGTTGTTAGTATGCTTCCAGCAGGCTTCCACAGAAATTTCATCGAATTCTGGCAACTTACTATTTTTAGTAAGTGTGCAATTACAGGCAATCCTTCAACATTTCTGAAATTCCGACGATCACACTGCGTCCAGAGCACATCAGGCTATTCACAGGTCAAATTTGAACTGAAACGGACAACTTGCTATTTTTTAGCAGTTCTGCCTTCGGAGGCAATTTTCAGGGCTTAGAGGCGGAGTTTCCAACGCATGTCCGGAGATTCTTTCTGGGTTTTTCGAGACCTTCGCAGTGATGTGACATGCAAAGCAGGATGACAACTTTCAGCATTCGGCCTTCGGAGGCCAATATTAGGGTTTGCATGCAGACATTTTCAGCGCATGTCGGCATTTTCTTTCTGGGTTTTCCAAGAGCTTCGCGACAGTGTAACATGCAAATGGAGCTGACCACTTTTCGGAAACTTACTATTTTTAGCCAGTGCGTGCATGTTGAAGATTTTTCTGGGTTTTTCTGGGTTTTTCAAGATTTTTCGGGCAGTATGACATGCAAGATCATCCGACAGCCGGTTGGTCACTTTTCAGGCCGCTTTCTATTTTTAGCAGGTATCACTTGGGCAGCGGCTCGACGCTTCAGAACTGCAAGCTGATCCTCAGGCAACTGAAACGACGTCAAACGGAGCTCATCTAAGCAACATGCACAAAATTAGGGTTTCGAGCTTCAGCGCTAAAAATGAGGAGTCAAAGATCAAAATGGTCAAAACTGAGGTATCCATCATAATCAGCATCCTTTCGAGAGTCTGCTGGCAAAATTTGAAAGCAATCGGAGAACTTGCTATTTTTAGTAAGATGTTCTCGACGCAGGCTATAAATAGAAAGTTGATCTCGGCGTCGGCATACACGAGCAAGTTCACCAGCGATGGGCCCACTGTCCAAATTTCCAAGCAAACGGAGCAAGGAAGGTCTCAGAAACAGACACTTACTATAAATAGTAAGTCACCTCAGCAGCGGCTATAATTGGCAGGTCAGCAGCAGATCCCAGCAAGCACAGGTCAAACACGTGATGAGAAACCCTTGGCGCGAATTCCAAAGCAAACAGAGTTACAGAGATTGAAGAATCAAGCATTTGCTATTTTTAGCAGGTCAATTAGGGTTTCCTAAAATCAAGGGCAGAACCCGACATTCATGAAAAAGCAGCATCCAGTGACGGTCACCATGTTTCAGGCATCTGGCACATGAAATTTGAAGACTTTCTGAGAAGTTTCTATTTTTAGCAGGTTGCTAAAAATAGCAGGCGCAAACAGACATCAGGTGCTGACAGCACAAGCTAGTCAAAATTCAGAGCAAAGTGAAAATCGGGCTTTCAGGAGTCAGAATCCAGTCAACGGCGCGAAATTTCAAGAACTTTCTAAAAATAGAAAGTCAGGGTGAGTTAGGGTTGACCACAGAAAATCAACTCAAATCTGGTAACAGGCGTAAAATTGTGCTAAAATGGATAAAATTTCAATTCCAGCACTAAGGCTCACTTTGAAGGCTGAACAGAGGTGAAAAATTTTCTAAGTCCGGAAACTTGACGGAGACCCTGCCAAATGCGCCCAAGGTCATGGAGGGAGTAGAATGATGAAAATTTCACTGGGTGTCGGAAATTGAGAGTAGCACACATTAAATGCGCCCCTTTTGACAAAATTAGATGTTGACCCTCTCATATGCGCCTAAGTGAAAATGAAAGTCCCATGTGCTAAATGCGCCTTGAGGAAGGATGAGTGAAAGGCGCCTGAGTGTTAAAAACGGAAGCCCGTGGGTTCAAATGCGCCCAAAGCCTAGACTGGATGTTGATATATTGATTGGCGCCTAAGTGTTGAAATTAAAATCTCATGATATTAAATGCGCCTCCAACTGGAAACATCATGGGTAAAATGCGCCCTTGCTAGCTAAAGGGACTTGGAAAATATCCTTAGGCGTAGAAATTGGAAGCACCACCTCTCATTTGCGCCCAAGCTTAAAGTGAAAGCTTGAAGGGTGATTTGCGCCCAAAGCAAAAAATGGATGCTTGCTAGGCAATATGCGCCTCAAACTAAAACTGGAAGTTGATGGCCTTAAATGCGCCCTTGCAGATGGCTTTAAAATTGGCTAAGTTAAAATTGAAACCTCTGGGTCTTAAATGCGCCTAAGTTAAAAATGAAAGCTTGATGGGTCAAATGCGCCTGAGTTAAAAGTGAAAGCATCACACATCAAATGCGCCCCAACCAAATTGAAAGTTGGTGTGGCCAAATGCGCCTTGGAGGATAAGGTGAAAGCTTGATTTGTGTTTTGCGCCTAGTGTTAAAATGAAAGCTAGACACATGATATGCGCCCAAATGACCAAATTGGAAGTTGCTAGTAGTAAATGCGCCCTTCCTGAAACTGGAAGTGTCACCTCTGAAATGCGCCCCTGGGTGTTCAAGGTGAGAAAAAAGTCTAAGTCGTGAAAAATGAAAGCTTAGGGTCTTATTTGCGCCCTTGAACTTGGACATGTCAAAATTTGAAGGAGACCCCTCCATTTGCGCCCAGGCTGGAGGAAGGGACCAAGAAATGTTCTAAGGCATAAAATTTGAAGTAGGCCATCTGAAATGCGCCCAAGCTTGAAGAGGTTCCCAAAAAATCTTTTAAGTATCCAAAATTGGGGGCTCACACATGCAAATGCGCCCAAAGAGGATGGGGGAGACTTGGAAATTTTCTACGTATCACAAACTTTAAGTTGGACACCTGAAATGCGCCCCAGGCATCAAAGTGGCATAAATTTTTTCTAAGTGTAAAAAATTGGAAGTACCACCCTTCATTTGCGCCCTTGAGCTTTAGGGATAGGAATGTGTATAAATCTTCAAGTGTTGAAAATTGAAGTCCATGGGTCCAAATGCGCCCAAGATGGAGATGGCCAGAGAAAGAATGAATTTTCCTAAGGCGTTAGAAGTTGAAACTCACAAGCCCAAATGCGCCCAGGAGGTTGAAAGTTGATAAAGGAATTTTCTAAGTGTCAAAAATGGAAGTGCAAGGTATGAAATGCGCCCAAGCTTGCTAAGGGATGAAGAAATTTGCTAAGGCATGGGTAAATCGGCAGGAATAAGTCGGAGGATGCCAATTGCACAAGGTCAACGAGAAATTTCAAGCTAGAGCAAGGAAATGTGCTTGGATATGAAGAAATAGATTAAATTTGCTAAAAAAAATTATTTTCTAAGGTTCAAAATTCAGAAAATTAAATGAACCCGTTCGTTGGGTACCCATGGGTCTAGCGCGTTCTGAAGGAAATTTTCTTCTGGGTATTGATGATTGTCGATCAGGAATGGATTTTGAAGTCTTCTACGCTTTGTCGAGGCCTTCAGGGTGAATAATTTTAATGGGCGCCAGGTTGATGAATTTCCTAAGGGAAATTTGAAAAATTTTCTAAGGCATGAAATGAAATGTGGTTGACATAAAATTGCCTTGGCTGATGAATGTGAAGGCGATCACCTAGATTTTTTTTTTTTGATCAAATTCCAGAATTTCTTCTCAATCCAAAGTTGAATGAAATATCAGAGTGAAGTGCGCCAGGCAGAATGCAGGATGGGTTGAAAATTTGGCTAAGGCACGAAGAATTTGAACGTGAAGTTGGCAAAGGAAAAACGATGAGCCCTTGAAGATCAAAGCGAGAAAAATCGGGTAAGTAAGGTGAATTTGTGTTATGAAGTGTTCTAATACTCTTCTCCTCGCTTGTTTTGCAGGAGGAACGTCGAGGCCAGAGCACGATGTTTGGAGGTGGTGAAGCACGATGATATTACGACCTTCGGAGGAAGATAAAGTTTTGAAGGAAAGTTGCAAGAAATGGCTAAGTGTTGGAGTTTCTCCTCAAGAATCCAATGTGCACCCATGGCAAGCGGAAATGATCTAGTCCAAGACTGAGAAGTCCTTCAAATTCAAGAATGGAAGTTCGAGCAAGGGTCAAGGAGAAAATCAAGAGCGGTCGGACTCCAGATTCTACCAAATTCTATTATTCGAGGTGGCAATCTTAAAGTCTCTTTTACCCTCCTCCAAGCGATCATCAGAATTGGCCGAGTACGAAGATCAAGAATAGTGTGAACGCGTCCGTAGACGGGAATCTTCTAGAAGGGTGGTGGCCATTAATGACGCATTTATTACCCCACTCTCCTTTGTGGCGGTTTTTAGGGCAAATCATGTTTAGGGCTGAGGTGGCACGATCTGGGCCATCCAGCCGATTGTAATCTGAGCCGTCCGTTGGACTTGGCCAGCTATATAAAGGGGGAGTCCCCCTCATTTGTACCTTCAGTAGACATTAGACAGTAGAGAAGATTAGAGTAGGAGTTAGAATAAAGAGATAACTTAGAAGTAGATTGATAGTGTAGTTGGAGGAGAAGGAAAGTTTTCCTTTGAAAACTTTTGTAAGAAATTGTCGTGTAAAACTTTCATAATAAAAGATCTTTCATTGATGGTGAAATTCATCTTTGTTGTGGATAGCTAGCGAGGTTTCTTCATCCCTTCTACTTCAAGTAGCGTAGAGTAGCGTAAATTTCATTTTCATGCAAGTAGAGGATAGTAATTGTGGAATGTGGTGTTTGATCTAAGCAACTTCGTCTATCCATACCACTAGCGTGTTTGCTGATGGTGAATGCGCCTTGCGTGGTCAACTGGAAACATTGTGAGCCTAACTTCAATCACAGTTTGAATGATGGTATGCGTCGTTGTGATGGTATCTTCATGTCAAGTGGTGGTTTGAACATCTTTAGTCTTCTCCCTTGAAGATTGCACCGACTCCGTGGAAGCTGTCCGATGTGAGGCAAAGCGAAGTCCGGTTTGAAGCTTGTGAAAATTGATCGCCATGTCCCACGCCTTAGAATAGATTTAGCCTTCTTAATCTTACCTCATTTCAATTCAGTACTTTTGGTTAGAATAGGAAACCTGCACTTCATCGACAAATCTTTCGAGCGTTTGAATTCCTTTCTCCGCTGTCGAACAATTCCGTAAGTCCCCTTGAGATACCAGCAAATCACATCGAGCCAAACTGAGCCTATTCGCACTTAAAGAACCTTGGAGTTGAACGCATGAACTTTCTGGCAATCTTAGCATGCAGAATACTTTGATCAAGAGAGAATAGGGAAGCCGTTGGCAACTTTATTCTGCGTTGGTGCGGTCACGAAAAACACGTCAACAGAAAACACGCCCAGGTTGATGGAGGAGGTAAAATTTGCTAAGGCATGAATAAAATTGGCTGTGGATATGTCAGGATGTACCAGCTTTGTGAGATTGAAGAAACTTTTCAAAGTTGAGCAAGAAAATATGCCCAGAGATGAAAAATGGAAATAAATTTGATGGGAGAATATTTTCCTAAGGTTCAAAATTCAAAAAATTATATGAACTCGTTCGTTGTATACCCATGGATTCGACAAGTTCTGAAGAGAATTCTCTTCTGGGTATTGAAGATTGTCGATGAGGAATGGATTTTAAAGTCTTCTACACTTTGTCGAGGCCTTCAGGGTGAATATTTTTGATGGGCACCAGGTTGATGAATTTCCTATGGGAAATTTGAAAAAAATTCTAAGGCAAGGAATAAATGATGTTGTTGAAGATAAAATGCCTTGGCAGATGAATTTGAAAATGATCGCCTAGATGATTTTTTTGATCGAGTTCCTGATGAAACATTTTGCTCGAGCCAGAGTTGGATAAAATGTCAGTCGAAAAAGTGAAGAAGATGCAGTTGAAGCTAACACTTTTAAGAGATGATTTTAGGGAGATTAGGAATTTTGTCTAAGGCATCAAAATATGATGCACCGGTGTTATTTGCCTCGGCCTACAGATGTTGAAAAATCGTGAAGAAGATTGGCTAGAGAAATGTAATATCCAGAGATCACTCAAACCGTGGAGGTTCAAAGCATGAAAGTCAAGCGAGTAAGGTAAATTTATATGATAAAGTGTTTTGATGCTCTTCTTTTTATCTGTTTTGCAGAATGAACGTCAAGGCTGGAGCACAATAACTTGAAGCGATGAAAATAATCCAAGATGACATTTCAACCTCGAAGGAAGAAAAGTTGCAAGAAAATGGCTAAGTGTTGAGACTTAGTATAACTCAAGCGACAAAGAAGAAGTTGAAGAACAACGTCAAAAAGAAGATCTAGAGCAGTGTGAACGCATTTCAAAATTGGAATCTTCTAGAAGGATGACGGACATTAATGGCTCATTTATTACCCCACTCCTCTTGGTGGCGGTTTTTAGGGCGAATCTTGTTTAGGGCTGAGGTGGCACAATCTAGGCCATCCAGCCAATTGTAATCTGAGCCGTCCGTTGGACTTGGCCAGCTATAAAAGGGGGAGTCCCCCTCATTTGTACTTGAGTAGAAGCAGAGCTTAGGGATCAGAGTAGAGAGTAGAGCAGAGACACTTTAGTTGTAATATCTTAGCATAGCGTAGTTTGAAGGAGAAGAAAATTTTTCCTTTGAAAACTTTGTAAGAGATTATTGCGAAAAACTATTGTAATAAAAGATCTTTCATTGAATGGTGAATTCATCTTTGTTATAAGTAGCTAGCAAGGTTTCTTCATCCCTTCGACTTCAAGTAGCGTAAAGCAGAGTAGTTGTCATTTTCATGCTAGTAGATGTTAGTTGTGGACTTGTGGAGTTAATCAAGGCAACTTCTTTTAATCCATACCACTAGCAGCTTGCTGACGGCAAGTTTTCCTTGTGTGGTCAACTGGAAAATATTACAAACTTAACTTCGATTGTGGTTCATGTGTTTGTATGCGTCGTTCTGATGGTACTTGCATGTTGAATTATAATTTGAAAACCTCTTGTCACTCCCTTGAAGATTGCACCGACTTTGTGTAAGTTGTCCAACGTGAGGCGGAGCAGAGTCTAGTCGAAGTCTGTCGAGATTGATCCCACGTCCCGTCCTTAGATAGAACATAAACTTCTTAGGCCCTACATTCTTTTAAATTCAGTACATTTCTGGTTAGAATTAGGAAACTTGCGTTCACTTGCCAAATCATCCAAATTGCATGAAAGCCCTTAGTCTACTGTCTGTTGTCAAGTTGTTGAACAATTGTGTAAGTCCCCTTGAAATACCAGCAAAATCACATCAAGCCAACTGAGACTATTCGCACTTAAGGAACCTTGGAGTTAAATGTATGATCTATCTCGCAATCTTAGCATGCAGGAAACTTTGTTCAAGAGAGGATAGGGTATCCGTTGGGAAACTTTATTCTGTGTTGGTGCGGTCGTGAAAACCACGTCAACAATAGGAAGTTGTACCACTCAATGCATATATTCAATCATAAAACACCTCAGCATATTTTCCCCCTTGAAGAATGATTTGCATGTCTTCCTCTCATAATATTCAAACACTTTCACAAATTCCTCCATGTGAGATACAATGTTCTTGTTGACCAATAGCATTAACACCAGATGATGAACACAAGTCTCTATCAGTTGAACTTGAAGATGGTTGTAAATTTGTAATGATTAAATCTCAAATGTTTCATCAATGCCCCCCCCCCCATAGGAAATTGTCATTGCATCTATTCAAGAGTGGTCTTTTCCTTCTCTTCCATTAGCTTTGTTTTCTTAATTGTAAGTGGCTTACCTTTGGCCGTAATCTTCATGCATCATTTGCTAGTAAAGCATTAATCGCAATCCTCTTTTTCGTCATTCACGAAGAATGAATGGCAATGACTACTCTTTTGGACTACCTTTTATACTTTGAGCTTGAACTTTCCCATCTTGTCCTCAAGTATTGATTGCATTATCACCATTAGATGTGTAATAAGCAAGAGTTGGATTTGTCCAAACTGCTACCAAATGGCCACTCATCACTACATGGATTGAAATTTGAGTCAAAGTTGATGCAGGTCTTTGTATTTAGTATCCCAACCTAAGTACTTTATGTGGATCTTCAAGCTACAATGAGGTGACATGCTTCCAAAAATTGCACAATGAAAACATGCTTGATGGCTCTTCTATAAACACTTCTTACTCCAAAAGTTGCACTATGAAAACACACTTGTTGGCTCTTCTATAATCACTTCTTACTCCAAAAATTGAAATACTAAACTTTCACCAATATATGCAAGCAAAGATGCGTAAGCTCCTTTAAATTCCTTAATTTTCACCTATAGGAGTCAGCAAATACATTTGTCTCATTCAGAGGCCCATCACAGAAGCTATAGGAGTCAACAGAAGTCATCAGGTCTTCCTTTCTAGGCGGGTACTTCCTATGTTTGTCGATTGAACTACTGAGGCGTCATACATATTCTCAATATTACTGTTACAGACAATATATGCACTGGAGTGAAGGTCAGATTCCATCTTTATTGAATGATTATATCAATCAATATATACAGATTGTAATTAATTGTCAAATCTGAGCAAATCTATAATAAATTTGAATTTCAATATTCAGAAATGTCTATATATGTGAGCTCTTGAATTTGTGTTCTGCAATCTCAATGCTATTAGAAGGCTAGTTCCCATAAAGAGATCAATATATATGAATTCCTTCTGAAATTAACACTGTCTGCAAGCAAGCAAACTGTTTGACAAAATGCTTACATCTATCAAACTGAGATAATTGTAAAAAATCCTATCAAGTTTGGGCCAGGGTCTTTACATCTTCAATTCTCAAGATTCACTTCATCTCCATTGTGCTTTAACTTATCTCCATTGTCTCCATAAATTCTTATTATTAACTAAGTTGCCGGTTCTACTACAAATCCTAGATCCGGTTCATAGATTCGAAAAAAAAGAAATTGACCTGTTGGGTTCATCCATACAAAAAACATATAAAATTTATATATATATATATATGCAAACTAAATACAAGAATTAAGTTTAGAATACCACATAGCATAATATAATCAACAAAACCACCATAAAATCTAATGTCAATTAAAACATAAATGATAAATATTATAAAATATCTATTATTCAAACTTCAAGTTTGACAATCAATTTTCAGCATCATAAGGATTTTCTAAATCAACATCGACATCATCATTGACATTAGATGATGTAAGAACATTTATAGAATCACAAAAAGTGCCACTACCATTTGCACTAAAAGTCTGCTCACTTTTCAAACTCAAGAGTAAGCTGTTGAAAAGTAGAAGCATCTAAGTCAATTTTCTCTAGCTCCATATCCCACAACTTTGTCAAAAGGTGGAAAATTAAAAGCAAAAAAGTAAAAAAAAACAAAGAAGAAATATGGACAGATTCACCAAGGTTCCCCCAGATCCTGCTCGGTTTCTTCCCAAATGAACCCAGCCCCATTTTGTCAGATCCAAACCGAATCCACAGACGAATTGAACCGAACCCGGATCCGGCCAATTTGCAGGAGGATCCAGTAACATAGATTATTAATATAGAAAATAGGTTGTGATTGCCTGAAGTAGTGGTAACTCTCCAATTGATCTTATTATTTTCTCCATTAAAAAAACATTTTTTTTCTTAATTAACTTGCCTCGATTAAGTTTTCATGGAAATTTAATTTCTACACAATTTATTTCATTTTGGGATGAGTTTGTTAAATAGGATGTCATTTGTATTATTGTCTTCATTTTTTATTTTAAAAAGTAATTTCCCAATATGTCTAGGGTTGGCAACTTAAGGTTTATTTTTTAATAGTCATAGCCTTCATTGTCTCTCCAATTATTGATCCTACCTTCCTCAATTGCTAAAAATATAAGGTCCTTGTTATTGCACTGATCCTGATGTTCTTGTGATTGCACTAAGGATTTGGAAAATTTTTGTTCCTCCACATTGTCATCCTTGACAATAAATAAGACAAAACTACAATTTTTTTTTTTTTATCTGTAAAGTTCAAGATTGGAGCCACTGAAAATATCCTTAACCAATTCTAGTCCAAAGTCTCTAGCATGTGTGTCCTCTTATTTTCACCTCATGTACTTTGAATAGGCATATCTATTAAAGTTTAACTTTGCTAGGTTTGATTTCTCTTCATCCATCATACTTAAGTGCTAGAGTAAATGAATTAAATACATCCTCTACAGGTGTTGATAAAGAAAATGCTTTTGTCCAGGTTGTCATGTTTATCAATATGCAAATTTCATGTGTCATCTCTTCATCAAAAAGATCAACAATCCATCATTTGAGGAAGTAAGCAGACTCTCACCTAGTTTTAGGCCTCCCTACAGAACTTTAGGATGTTGTCTACCACTAGTCAAGCACAAATGTTCCCATCAGCAATGTGAGTTTCAAAGAAGTCCCACAAGTACCAAATATGGGTCTCAACCTTCTATCTATCTACCACATCACTCATTATCAACAAGAAAATTGAGTTTTGGCTAGATGAGTGGGTAATTGAAGACATGGATAATGGCTATATGACATTTGGGCTTTTGTGATGAACTAGATCAGATGTATAGGCTTGGTAGTTCTGATCCATCATGCAAAACATCAAATTTTATGGCTATGGTTGCAAAGGTGGATAATACAAGCTCTCTTTGGCAATCATAGATAGGGCCACACTAACTGTAGATCAATGTGTCACATAACAACTCTAGCATGGTTAGAGGACTTCCATAAATCCTCCAAGTGGAGTTTGTGAAAGTAGCATCATAGGAAAGCACCATTGAGAATCATTTTTTAAGAACAAAGCTCATATGTACTTTTTGAAAGCCTTCATCTTAAGCTATGTACTTTTTGTTGGTGTTTTAATGTCACCTTCATGAAAAAAACAGAACATTGGATGAGGAAAACAACTCTTCAATTTTGTAAGGGAAGCTCCCTGATTTAATCTATTCTAAAATCTAAAAATGAAAACAACCTAGCTAATATATACACTGTATAATTTGTTCTTTGGGGTTTTGCATAAAAATAAAATAAATAAGAAAATTTTACCTGTTTTTTTTTTTTTTTTATCTCAAAGGTTAGAGCATAAGACTTTGAAGAGCTCCTATCTCACCAATAAATGTGCTCAATTTATAACACTTAAAATGTAAACAAGAGTATTATCCAAGAATACCGACTGATGTACAACAAGTCCCACAAAAAATCAAATCTCGTTCCTAAAAATTTGTATGATTTTAAATTCCCTTTCATTGTCCATACAATGTCAAAATTGTATGGCAGTTAGCAACTTAGCAACATGACAAACCACTGATATTTCTGAAATGTTGCAATTTCTACAAAACAATATGATTTTCGTACTATGTACTTAAAAATAAAATCATTAATTCAAACACATCTCAAATTTTTTATATAAAATCAGAAATTAAGCAATGTGGAAAGAATGGTGCCAACCAAAGTATGGCCAATAAAATCACCTCAATAATGTTGATATAATTAATTATCAGTACAACCAGGTTGGTAAAATTCACCATTGGAATAACAATTTGAAATGTAATATTTTGGAAATTATTTGTCTGATAAAATCATGAACTCGCTGGAAAACCAAAAAATGATTGAAACTTGGAAATCTTTTGTTTTTCGGCACAACTCCAGAAATCTTCAATAAGTTCTTGGAAAGATCTTTTTGCACATATGCAATCCTTGGATGGAATCGCCTCTATTGAATTAGAAGATTTTGTCCCAAATCCAATCTGCAAATCAAAAGGGTTTTCGTCCTCTAGCCAAAAGATGAACACCAAATGCTCAGTCTTCAAAAGAGGGTTTTTGGCAGACAAACAATGGATGCTTTTCCACAAGCCCAACTCCTTTTCTAATAACTTGTTTGTGATTTTTAGCCCTCCAAAAGAAGTCTCTAGAATTTCTTTTTCTTTTAATTTTAATATTTCAATTTGTCCCCTTGTCTTAGTGACACTTTTGACATCACTTTATAATATCACTTCAATGCACTTTATAATCCAATAATAAAATACGTGTCCTTTTATAATATTAAAGTTACTTTTTGGGCAACTTCAATTAAATTATTAATTATTTCCTTAGTTCGGAAAAGGAGACATGACAAACTACCTCTTCATGTTGTTGATATTAGTCATTTTATGTAACAAAGGCTAAATGAAAATTGGAACCTTGGGCCTGATGATATCTTTCTTAATTTCTCACGTAGAGATCATGTCATCTTCGAGTTCAATTGCTCACGTTTTCACTACTTCTGGCTTATCTACTTCACTAGTTTTTGAGAAAGAAAGCAATTTTGAAGAAAGAGCTTTGATGAAGCAGCTCGGGAGAATTTGTGAGGGCCTTAATGAAGTATTGATTCATCTAACAAGTTGGTTGAATTGTTGTACAAACTCCCCCATAGGTTCATTGTGATCTTTCTTTGCATTTAAGAATTGAGAAAACACAACATGACCATCTTTTGCTAGTTTGAAGCTTAAGGAATTTAGCATGCATAATCTCCTAGTTAGTGATGCAACCTAGAGTGAGGTGATGAAACCAATCTGTTGCTTCTCCAACCAAACTTTCGCCAAAAAGTTTGATTGTGTCATCTTCATGAGAAACCCCAATATGCTGCAACCAATAGTAAATACTGAGATATGCTTATCAAGATGTTGCATGCTATCACCATGAAATTTTGGAAAATTCTTTCTTGAGATTGGTGGAAAATCATGGCAAATTGCAAGTGCTAAAGAACCAATGATGGCTCCCCATGGCAATAAAAATGGAGGAAAATCTCCATTATTGTGAACATCATCAGCCATTGCTTGAAATGGTTCCTTATGTCTACCTAGATTTTTTTCATTTGAATTTCTAACAAAAACATCTATGAGTTCCTCAATTGTTGATAAAGACAAATCTTCACTTGAATGTCCTTGAGGAGGTGTCTGAAAGATTGGATCAAGAATCCCTATCTATTATCATAATCTGGTGTATACTTTTTTCAGCCAGAATGGAAGTGATAAGATCTCCTACTTGATGTTTGTTGAAAATTTGGGAAGGCAATCTTGATAGGATCTGCTTTCCTTGTTATGTAAACTCTTAAAGAAAGAATTGATCAGTTCCATGTAGAAGGTAAGATGGGTTTTTTGCTAAAGATCACCTTTTTGTTCTTCTTCATCTAAGATGGCAGCAAATAACTCTCCAATGTGAAGGACTCTTCTTTTGATCAAATACAAAATACTTAAAGATGTGTGGAATATCTTCTTGATTTTGTTCAATACAATTCAAGTTGACTACAAAACCAAAGCTTGAAGGGGAGAGTCATGAACATGAGATTTGAAAACCTTAGCAACTCATGTCCTATGGTGGGCGCAAAAAAATGTTGGTATTTTAATTTGTCACTTTTTTTGACAAAACACAAACAACGGATGAGGAAAACGTCTCTTCAAATTTGCAAGGGAAGCTCCCTAATTTAATCTACTTTAAAATCTGAAATGAAAACAACCCTGTTAATATCAACACTATACAATTTGTTCTTTGGATTTTGCAGAAAGATAAAATAAATAAGCAAACTTGACCTATCTATTTTTATCTCAAAGGTTAGCACAAACTTTGATGAACTCCTATCTCACTAATGTATACTTTCAATTTATGATACCTAAAATGTAAACAAGAATACTATCCAAGAATTAAAACAATGATCCTTTGGAATTGTATCAACAATTTGATTTGGGAAAGAGAACATAACACATGGAGTAACAATGATCTATATAAGAAAGATGAAGAGAATTAGTTGTTACTTAGACATTCAAAGCTGCTTCGTAACCATAAACACTGTAGTTATACAAAGTTAACATGGATCTTCCTTATTAATTGACTTTTTTGGATGATTACAACATGGGGTTTTATAAATTTGAATGGAAATTATTGAGCACAAGGTGATACTGCGAAGGGCGTGGGAGGGTGAGGGTATTAGTATCCAACAATTCTTTACTTTTCAAAACTTAACCAATCACAATTAAAACAATTCAAATAATACCTAGCAATTAGAAACACAATAAGAACACACGATTTACGTGGAAACCCTTTTGGGAGAAAATAACGGCACAATATTGCATATATATTATAGTTTATGAAATATTCCGGACCAATTTTTTTAATTTTTTCAATGCAATTACAAAGCAGCACGCACCCGTTAAGGTTAGCTTGAAACCCAAAACGATGCGGAAATAACTCTAACCAAGAATGTACACACGGATCCCGGGTTGGGAAAGGTGTGAGCATATGGTCAGAGGATCTATATGCACTGCTGAGCTGAGTAACTCTAACCAAGAATGCACCCTAAGACCCGATGTGGGAAAAGGGGCGAGCATATGGTTAGAGGGTCCCTACAAAGTACAATGCTGAAAGTAAACTCGACACCAAAAATGTGCTTTCCAACCCAGAGTGGGAATGGAGCTACCATATGGCGGAGATTCTACGAGCTACAATGCAAGTTCAAAATGTAAGATAGGCGGCAAGCCAGCCTCTTCCACTTATTCAGTGGGAATTACAATGAAGTAAAGAGAAGAAGAGAGAATGCTGACAGTACTACTGTTCAACTTACAATATGATAGAAAGTGCCTGCCATGACATAGGATTAAGAGTTAAATCATGCTGCAATAATATATAGAATATCCCTTGCTTGATAAGAATGTTTAGACTAGAAACTTCACTCTAGGGACCAACTTAATAATCTGATTTTTGACAGACCTGCAACTTGAAGTTCAAAATCAGCAACTCAAGGAACCACTAAAATGCTCACTACTCCCTCAAAACTCACCCAAAATGCATAAGACCAAATGCAAAATGCTCCTAGGATGAAGGCGCCCAAGAATGAACCATAAAACTGACCCAAAATCTGATATATATTTTTTGCACAAACTTCAAGAGAGCCCAAATGGTACGACCCTCAAGGAGGGGTGATTTCTTTCTATAAAATTCATTTCTTTGTCATAAAATCTGCAACCTGTCAAGTAGGGTCGCCCTTGTCAAAGAAACACAATGAGACAATACCTAGAATGAGATAATTTTTATTTTCAAATCTATGAATGAAACTCACATTCAGCCAAGATAAACAGCAACTCCAGAAAATTAACTAAAATGCAAGGAAACAACTACAAAATGCAGAATAACCACTACAAAGCCAAAACTCACTACAAAATCCACTCAACTATTATCTAACATCTCCACTAGTTGCTATCTTTCAAGCAAGAAGTCGAGCCAAGGCTAGGAGGCATACATTCCTCGAAGCAATCCCAGTACCATTCTGGTAGCATAACATTACTGAAGTCATAACATGTCCAACTGAAGAGTTGAAATATTCCGAGCCAAATTTTTTCGTTTTTTCAAATTACAGATTACAAATCAATGCACCTGTTAAGGTTAGCAGCTAAACCAAAACGTTGCTGAAGCAACTCTAACCAGAATGTACACTAGGATCCCGATGTGGGCAAGGTGTGAGCATTGGTCAGAGGATCTAAAACAAAATGCTTATGTGAGAACTCTAACCAAGAATGGCGCCGATGATGGCGAGCATATGGTCAGAGGGTCTTCTACACTAAGTACTGAAAGGGAACTCGACACCAAGTATGTGCTACCCAATCCAGAATGGAGTTGAGGCGACCATATGGCGGAGTATTACAAATTACAATGCTGGAAAGAAATAACTGTAATACTATAAATACTCAACACCCAGAATGTGCTTTCTAACCCAGACTGGGAAAGTAGCTACCATAGGGCGGAGATAAAGAAAATACAATAGCAAATACTGAAAGTAGAATTGAGCATTACAATTTGATAAGCAAGATTATAATTGCTGTCAGTACTACTGCCAGCTTACAAAATGTTAGACAATGCCTTGCAATCAATACAATCGAGAGTAATAGAGCTGCAACAATATTAATAGAATTCCTTTCAATGAATAAGGAAGATTAACTCAGAAACTGCAATATTAAGGCCAACCTGATAATCTGATTTTTGACAGTCCGGATCTTCGTATGCACGAACAGCAGCCCTGCAACTCACCAATTTGCTCACAACACTCTCAAAACTCACTCAAATCCCACAGAGTAAGATGCAGAATAACCTTAGAATGATGGCGACCCAAATAGAACACAAAAACTCACTCAAAAGACCCCATTTATTTAATGCACGAAACCCAATGCAGATTTGAAAGGTACGGCCCAGCAAGGGGGCGACTTTGCAATTAAAAATCAGATACTTCTTTTAAAATTCTACAAATTGGCATAAAGGGGCGCCTTGCCTAGATAGAAAGAATGAAACAATACCCAAAACAATCTTTTTGATATTTTCTGATTTACGAAATAAAACACGAATCTGCTGTAGCTAAAATGCAATATCTGGAAAATCTCTAATATGCAAAATCAGAAACTAAATAGCCACAATGCTGATTACAATGCACAAATTCCAATGAAACTCACAAAACTATACTAATTCACCACTAGTTGCTGTGTTGCAAGCAAGAAGCAATGCCCGAGCTAGGAGGCCTTCATTCCTTGAAGCAATCCAATACCATTCCGGCAGAGTAACAATACTGTAGACAAAAGATAATGAATTGAGGATCAAAGTCTTCCTTTTATAATTTCCTGTTGACTTCTCGAAACCCTAAACTTCTCTTCAGAGTCAAACCCTAATCCCTTCAAAAGATGGCGTCCCTTTCTTCAAAGCTCAATTTTGACTTTTGTTAAATAAATTCAACACTTTAATAAATGCGTCCAACTTAAGGCTTGATTTGACCTTGATAAATTATAAAATAATCTTTAATGAACGTGCCACCTTCAAAAGACCACTTTTCAAAACAACATGAAGTCAATAGACTAGGCCAAGGGGTAATATAACATTAAAATATAATGTTATTTAAGTGAAACGAACTTATCTCTCCGAAACTGCATCCCGAAGCCAAAATCTGAATAAACCAATTGAGACGACTGAAGAAGAAAGTCAACTGTGCTGAGACCAACAGGTTCACTGCCCAAAATAGAATTTACTAAAAATAGTAAATTCCAAAAAGTACTCAGAATGCCAAGAGAAACATATCACTGCGAAGCTCTCTGAAAACCCAGAAAGAATCCGCCATTGAAACAACCAACTCCGAGCCAGAACATCCTTCAAAATAGGAAACCCTAATTTTACCTTCTGACTAGCCTACGGGTCTCCGAAATAGGCCAACGGTCACTGAAAAGATCAGGTTGAGACGGGGACATTACAAGAGTAGAGGCTTCTTTTTATAAGCTTGAGAGGAATCTTCTAGAAGCATCAAGAAGGCGCCCTAATTTTCAAATTTGAATTGTTCATATTTCCCTCCTTAGATGGTGTCCCTTTTCTCAAAGCTATATTTTGACTTTATTTTAAAATAATTCCCTCATCAAAGTTGGCGTCCCTTTTTCAAGCATGATTTTAGACCTTTTGAAAATATTAAATTACCTCCTATGAGGCGTCCACCCAGGAAGACCACCTTTTTAGAACAACTTGAAGTGATGCAGCTAGGCCAAGGGGTCAATATTAAAATATAACATTATTTAATTCAACATAACTTATCTCTCCAAAATGCATCCCAAGGCCAAAAATGAACAAACCAACTGAACTGGCTGAAGAAGAGAGCCAACCGCACTGAAAACCACAAGACCACTGTTAGAAATAGAATTTACTAAAAATAGTAAATTACTGAAGGTGCTCGGATCGCACTGCAAGCCATACCACTGCGAAGCTCTCTGAAAACCCAAAAAGAATCCGCAAATCAATCACCAAACTTCGAGCAACAACAACCTCCAAAACGGGAAACCCTAATTTTACCCTCCGAGTAGCCTACGGGTCTTCGAAATAGGCCAATGGTCGATTGAATTGATCACGCTTGAGAAGGGGACATTACAGTCTGCCCTCCCCAAGATTGCTTGCCCTCAAGCAATCGCAATTCCGGATGCTACAGAATCTCCTCATTCTCCCAAGTTGCATCCTCCAGAGGCAAGTTCTTCCACTTCACTAAGTATTCTTTGATTGTTCTTCTTCTCAAAGAACGCTCTCTAGAATCAATAATCCCCTCTGGAATCAAAATCACCTGTCCTTCTTCGTCCAAAGGTGGTAACTATGATGAAGCAACAACATTATGTCCAAGTGCCTTCTTGAGGCGAGACACATGGAAGACATTGTGTACTCTGCTATTCGATGGTAGCTCCAATTCATAAGCTACTGCTCCAACCTTTCTGATAACTTTGAATGGCCCATAGAAACGAGGTTTGAGCTTCTCAGCAACACTCTTCTTGAGAGTAGACTGTCTGTAAGGTTGAAGTCGAAGGTAAACCATATCTCCAACCTCAAAAGAGCGCTCAACACGCCGCTGATTAGCGTACATCTTCTACTGATTTTGTGCAATCTGAAGGTTGTTCTTCAAGGACTTCAAGATATCTTGACTATGCTGCAACAAATCCTTGGCTTGAGGGGCTTTGCTATCACCAAACACCAAATCAACAAAGCTAGGAGCCTCATAACCATAGAGAGCCATGAATGGAGACATCCTTATTGACATGTGAGAGGATGAATTGTAGCAATACTCCCCTAGGTGAAGCCATTTCACCCATGCCCTTTGCTGCTCTGAAACATAGTTTCTAAGATAGCCTTCCAACCACTTGTTCACTATCTCTGTTTGTCCATCAATTTGAGGGTGACAACTAGTGCTTGGAGTGAGCACCGTACCACTCATCCTGAAGACTTCTTGCCAAAAAGTGCTTAGGAACTTGCTGTCCCTATCACTCACAATGTTTTTAGGCAACCCATGAAATCTAAACACCTCATGGAAAAACAAATCTGCAACTTGAGCTGCTGAAAATGAGCTAGTGATGGCAAAGAAGTGAGCAAACTTTCTTAATTTGTCCACTACAACATAGATACAATCTTTGCCTTGGACCTTTGGCAACCCAGTGATGAAGTCCATTGATATGCTTTCCCATTTTTGGTTGGGAATGGGAAGAGGTTGCAGCAGACCAGCTAGTAGAGAATGCTCATTTTTGTTCATCTGACAAGTGGGACACTCCTGGATGTAGCATTGGACTTCCCCTTTCAGCCCCTTCCAAGAAAACCTTTCCCGAATCTGCCTATATGTCTTGAAAAAACCTTGATGACCAGCAAGTGGGATGTCATGGAATGTCATCAAAATCTTCTTTTTGAGCTTAGAATCAGCCACCTAAAAGATCCTTCCCTTGTAGTGTATCAAACCTTCAACCACCTTGTACTTTTCATCATGAAAAGTACCTTCAATGATGCTGATTGCAAACTGATTTTTGGCATAATCAGCAAGCAACATCTCCTTCCAATCAGCAATAAGCTCACACAATGAGCTCAAATGAGGTCTCCTAGATAGAGCATCTGCCACAATGTTGTTTTTCCCTTTGACATATTCAATGTCAAAATCGTAAGCTTGAAGCTTACCCACTTTTGTTGTCTTTCGTTCAAATCTTTCTGATGCATGAAGTGCTTGAGACTATTGTGATCAGTCTTGACCACAAACTTGCTCCCCACCAAATACTGTCTGAACTTAGCTAATGCATGCATGATTGCAAGCATTTCCTTGTCATAGATGGAGTAGGTCCTTTCAACACCCCTTAACTTTCTACTTTCAAACACAATGGGATGCTTGTCTTGCATCAAAACAGCCCCAACACCTTCTCCGGATGCATCACACTGTAGCTCGAAAGGTTTGGAAAAATCTGGTATGGCCAAAACCGGACAAGAGCTCATGATCTTCTTGAACTTATCAAAAGTATTTTGAGCCTTTTCTGACCAACAAAAAGCCCCCTTTTTCGTGAGGTCAATAAGAGGAGCAGCACTTTGTGAGTAGCCTTTCACAAATCTTCTGTAAAAACCACAAAGACCCAAGAACCCTTTCAAATGAGTCAAGTTCTCTGGAGGTGGCCAATCAACTATCGCCTTGATCTTTTTAGGGTCAACCTTCACTCCATCAGCACTGATTATGTGACCAAGGTAGAGCAGCTCCATTCCAAATTCACATTTAGATTCTTTGGCAAACAAACTTTCTAATTCTAGGATGCTAAGCACTTCCTCCAAGTGCTTGAGATGTTCTTCCCATGTCTTGCTAAAGATAAGGATATCATCAAAAAAGATCAATACAAACTTCCTTAACTGCTTCTAAAAGACTTTGTTCATACAAGACTAGAAGGTAGCAGGAGCATTAGTCAACCCAAATGGCATGACTGAAATGAAATGAAATATTTTAATAACGTCCACGAGACCACACCAACCTATGGGACCCAGGAACAGCACAAGACCACCACCAAAAAGAGAAGACCCTAAACAGCCTGAGATCTTCGCTCTAGGTCAGCTCTACGACAGTGAATTTTGATGTAATTTGCTGATTTGACCAACCTTTCCTCCTCAAACAGGGTATTTAAGTTATCCACTTGTAAGGTGTCCCCATAAGTGACCCGAATATCTTTATACGCTGAGCACTCCATAACAAAGTGCCACTCTATCTCCACTAGTCCCATGTCGCAAAAACGGCATTCTTTTTTCCCACTCTTCTTTAGGAACCATCCATCTGCCCGTTTCACATCTAAGACGATGTGAGCTAGTTCGGAGTTGAGCTATCAACATCTTTGCTCTCCATTTAATATTTGCTCCTATATATTCCTTTTCATCATGATCCCCCTTGGGATTGAATTCTTTGATATAATAGTCTTTTTTTCGCCCTGGTTGTTTTGTCCATATAGCATTTTTGAATTTTTGTTTCAAATATTTTTTTATTTCTTCATTTGTACTTGGACAATCTTCCATATTCACACCCCACTTTTCCATCCATTTTTTGATTTGTTTCATCCATGTATTCCTTCTTCTATCCAACTTTTCTTTTACAATTAGCTTAGACCACCGATGGTCCTCCATATTTTGAACCTTTTGTAGGTAACTTAGTAACCGAATCATCGTGAAAGCCTCCAAGGGAAAGGTGCCCATCTCCGCTAGTAAAATCTCATAAGGTATCGTAGTTTTGAGCTTAGTGACCATAGTGGCATCTGAATGCCGTCTTCTCAACATCAGACCCTCTCATCCGAATTTGGTAGTAACCCGACCTCAAATCAATCTTTGAAAAGAACTTAGCTCCATGTAGCTCATCAATGAGCTCATCTATCCTCGGAATGGGGTATTGATTTTTGATTGTGCTTTGATTCAAAGCACGATAATCCACACACATGCGGATGGTACCATCCTTCTTCTTCACAAGAACTACAGCTGAAGCGAAGGGACTCTTGCTTGGACAAATGAAGCCCATCTCTAAGAGTTCTTTGATGTTCTTCTCAATCTCGTCCTTCTGCTTCTTAGGGTACCGATAGGGTGTTGTAATGACCGGCTTGGCCCCTTCCTTGAGTTCTATGACATGCTCAGATCCCCTTTCAGGAGGTGGCCCAGGAGGTAAATCAGCAAACACTTTGCTCTTCTTGGTGAGTATAGACTGAATATCTAGAAGGTAGTCTCTCTTGGTTTCAACTGGATTAGCTGGAAAAATCATACATTCCGCAGCCCACTCAACTTGATCATGCCGAATCAGCCTCGCCATTCTTTTGAATGACACAATCTGAGGACCACCATTGGACATTCCTCTTAGCACCACCTTCTTTCCATCAGATTGAAACTTGAGCTCCATGGTTTGCAGATTTAGAGAGATCTCTCCAAGTGAACGCAGCCATTGAATGCCTAGGACGGCATCCGTATCTCCAATATTAACTACATAGAAGTCATCTTTGACTTCATAGTTGCCCAATTGCATAGACATGTTTGAAATCTTCTTGGTGCAAGAAATGTGAAACCCATCGGCAACCATAACCTTGAAGCCTTCAAATTCTTCCGTTTGGAGCCCTTTCTTTGTCACCATACCTTCATCAATGAAGTTATGTGTTGCTCCAGTGTCAATCAAAGCAACTATTTGCTGCCCCTTAATCATCCCTCTAACTTTGAAGGATTCATTTTTGTGAAAGCTCGAAAGTTGGGCAAAAGCACACTCTCCCCCGCCCTCCCCCTTTTTCATCTTCGGACTCTTCTGGGGCTCTTTCCACTTCACTATCATCAAAATCAGATTGCTGGTTTGAAAAATCAGAATTACTTTCTTCAGCAGAATAGTATTCAATTTGATGAATTTTGACTCCTTTTGGGCAAATATGATCTTGGGACCATTTTTCTCTACACCTGAAACATAACCCCTTTCTTCTAAGTTCATTAAGTGTCTCTAGATCCAACCTTGTGACATGAGTTTTATGATGTTTGGTCTCCTTATGGTGAGGTCTTTTATCTCTACCCTTTTTGTGGAATGATGGCTTGGATTGAAATTTTGCTTTAGGAGCAGCCCACTCCATATTTCTTGCTTTCTTCATTGCCTCTTGTAAAGAGGGCGGATCAAAAGCTTTAATCCAACCCTTGAGCGGTTCCATAAGCCCTTCACTGAATAGGATCACCAACCGCCTCTCGATGATTCCCGTGACCATTACTGTTAAAGATTATTAATTCCAGTGCTACCTTTTATTAAGAGTCGGCCAATGCAACTTGATGAACAAAAGATATTTTAATCGTTTTACTTGTCAAGAGTAGTTGTTCTTCCTTGAACCATCGTTCTCATTTAATTCTTCTCCTTAAAACACCTCACAACAAATATACTAACTTGGGCGATTAATATAGATGTGACTTTGAAGCATATGGTGGTCTGCCCCAATATTAATCTTTGATCACACCTTTTCAAAATGTAATTGCTGTCCTTTAATTATCTCAAACTTGGGTATTTGAGTCGCCACCTTTATTAATTCTGGTTTCTTTTCAATAGTGATTGTTGCTTTAAACCAAGTTAATCGCTCCTTTAAATTGCTCTTAATGATTAGCTGTCCTTTCATACAAGATTGCTGCCTTCGCTGCATTATTGAATTTATTCGCTGCTCCTAAACTTGCGTTACTATATGTATATGCCTTGGATTAAAAAAATGGATTTCTTCTAGACAAATTCAGCTATCTCAATGCAGGTTGGCTAGGATTAGTTAACTACACTGATTTCATTTGCAAAGCCAGCCAGAAATAGTTAGAGATTTGCATATGAAGTTGGCTGTCTCTTATTAAATCTTTTCCTTTATTCAAAAATGCAGTTTGGCCTTTTGTAAACTCTTATTATTTTTCTTGTCTTCAATTAATAATCTTGTCTATTTTAACTTCTTCATCCCATCCAATGTACAATGTCTTGAGTATGATCTTAATTTCCCTCTCGACATCAATGATAACAAATATGTTCATTATCAATAAATTTGACAATCTCCACGACAACATTAATCTTGCCAATAATCTTGGCCTTATGACTTTGTCATTAGTGACATCTTCTTGTTCATGGCTATCTTCTTAATCTCGATGACAACACTTTCAATAATCTCCTCATTTATCTTTGTTTTGAATGACAATCTCTTTGTCTACCTTTGACATCAATGACAAACATTCCAACAGAAATATTGGTAGCATAACCAAGTTTCAATTTCTCATTCACAACACGAACACTTAAACAATTTAATCTAACTTCGAACTTGAATGACAATTTCTACAACATAATTTTGGCATTGTAATAACCACCCCAATTTTTCACAAATTTTTCACCCGTTCGCATTAGATGAAAGCAAAGATAGACAACTAAATAACAACTCTCCACTTTTTGATCACCGAGATCCTAGAGTGGGAAAGGTGAGAGCATACGGTGTAAGGGGTTCTTTGCAAATACTGAAAGTAACAAGGCTAACCGAAATAACACCTTCCACTTTCTGATCACGCAGATCCTAGTATGAGCAAGGTGAGGGCATACGATGGTTGGCTTACACTATTGAGCTTTATCTAAACTACCACTTCTTTAGTGGGGTGAGTAGTAAATAACAAGTGCATGAAAGTAAACTAGGAATGCTCTTGGCGGAAATCCGGCCACTTCCACTTTTCAGCGGGCAACAAGGTAAGTAATGCACTTGGCAGCAAAGCCAGCCACTTCCACTTTTCAATATGGTTGCCCAATGATACAGTAAGAAATCCCTACAACATAAGAGTGATTAGGCAACATAAAACATGAAAGGACAAGGTTATATCAGGTCTGATATGACAGTAGCAGCAGTCTGATATGTCCCAACAACGAACATAAATCCTCAATCAACCCTCAAGAAATGGTCCTATCTCCCTCAAAACTCATCAGAATGAACTCAAATCTTTTGCAAATGAACTCTCTCAACCAGCGTCCAAAACCAAGCAGAAAAACCCCTCAAACAAGGCAGTAACACATTGGCATGAAACCCAAGGTACCATCAGTAAATGGTACGGCCTCCTAGGAAGGTCGACCTCTTCCTAAAAATCCCAAACACCTTCTAAAATCACCAAAATCGGCAAGTAGGGTTGCCCAAGTATGAGGATGAGTATAAAACAATACCCACAAAAATGTATCCACTCCTTCGTCTGGCATGACCAATAACTTAGGTCAGCAAGGCAATAAGCAGCAACAAGAAAAATCTGATAAACACTCCAAAAAGGTCTTCAAACTGCAAACTAACACACACCCACACCAAAATATTCTAGAAAACATCAAACCCAACAAAAACTGAAAGCATAATGAAAGCCATCACCATAGAAAGCTCAACTGCAACTCCTGAGATGAAGTTGCAACACTGTTCAACTAGGAGATATCTTTCAATCTCGAAATTGAAGTTACCTTGGAGGGATTTCGTCCTCAAAGCCCAAAGAGTTCATTTTTCATTTCGGCAACACTTCGTTATATCAAGATAGCATAACCAAATGAGAGCAAGAGAGGGCATATAAATAGGCTCAAGACCCATAAGTTTGAAACGCATTTCCATCCAAAAAGGGACGCGACCTTTTGGAGTGTGATGTCCCCTGCATAGTCAGCACAGCTGGATTTGAGGTTAGCTTATCATCCTGGTCCTTGTAGGCTGACAGATATGTGTAGAGGATCAATTGAGGCAGTTACCCGGTGTTCAGGAGCTTCATTCTTTCAGTTGATTCAGGTTGGGCCTTCGCAGAGTCATTTAGAGAGGTTTTTCAAATACTTACTATTTTTAGTAAGTCAGGCAAGCGGAAGCTGCTATTTTTGGCAGGGCACCTGGTTCAGGTGGTCAGCTCAGATTCGACCCAGTGCATCAGTTTGTTGGTCAGATGGAAAAATAACGGAGTATTTAATGATTTACTAAATAATTAATATTTTGACTTTATATTATAAAGTCACTTTATTAATGTATTTAAATATTATGATAATGGCGTATTATAAAGTATTTTAATACTTTATAATAAAGTGGCATAATTAATATAATGAATAAGTATTTATTCATTAATGATGGGGGCACCAATTATTAAAAAATTTTCCTAAGTACAAATAGGCGAATTTAATCATTTATTTAAATGATTATTAAAAAGAGGGTTTGGTCGAATTTCTCAAGAGGGGTATATATTGACTGCCAAGACAAATCGAACTCTTATGTCATGATTATTCAATTTGTCTTATTTTGCTCTAAGCATTGAAGTTTGCAAAACCTAGGGTTTCAGCAGATGTTTGATTTTGAAGAACGATACCTCTTCAAGATCTGGCATACTGAGGCTGTGGAATACCAGTTGAAGATTGTCAAACTCGGTGACTTCATATAGAGGTTGCAATTGAGCTTATTGATTCGATTCAGGCAGAGTTTTGTAGAGTTTACTCATCAGTGGTTTGAGGCGACTTAACAGAGATTATATTGCAGAGATCTGGCACTTCATTTATTGCAGCCGTACCATATTGATTGCTGCTGCTGGGCCGTACTGTTTGTACCAGCAAAAGCCGTACATTTCATCCTAGAGAAATACGCCTTAAGTTATTATCTTCTGTTGATTGGATCTGGTGCGCCTAGGGTATCTGGAGCTTCTGCATCGCTTTCAGAGTCTGGAGATTAATCTTTTCATTCAGCTGTACCATTCTTCTTTGTTTTCTAGCGCCTGCAAGTCTACAGGTTCTTTTCAAATAAAATATTGTTTTATCTCTTTGTAATCGATTTCATTTATCATTTGAATTCTGGAAGTGAATATATGTATGCGCCTTCATCTGGAGATCACTATTGATGCGTAGTTATTATTTATTTATTTTTTATGAATTTTTAAAGCCTTCTAGAGCAAAATCGCAATTTACTGTTTATTGCAAAAACCCATCAAAAACACAAAAAAATACAAAACAGACAAAAATCTTCGTTTCCAGTTAAGGGTTTGGGCTGAGAGACACCTGGTCTCTTACAGTGGTATCAAAGCACAGTTTTCCTGCCATCCTGTGCTTTTTCAGTTGCCTTTTCAGAAAACAGAGTGCTTTTTGGTTGCTTTTTCATGAGTAGAGACATCATTCATTATACTAAGGGTATAGGAACAGGCAGAGTCGAGGATTGGATAGGTCCACCTATTCCTGAAGGAGAGGCAGTGTCAGGAGTATTGGGTATTCACAGATCTAGCTCCAACAGCAGCGAGAACAGTGTCGCAACCCTGATGGCAGACCGTGAGATCCCTGCAGAGACACTTAGGGATTCAGGGAAAGCGCATGCAGAGGGTGACATTACTGATGAGGAGTTCAGACGCAGGCATGATAATATGATGGACATGATGTCTCAATTGATGGGCACTATGAGACAGTATACTCCATCCCAGCCGCACTATATCTAGATCGGACAGTCGAGCAGGACTGCAGGAGTGGACCAGCCTTTGGCATCAGCACCACGACAGCCATCACCAATCTATCATGAGCGTAGGCCTGGACAACCTACATTCATACCTAGAGAGACCCCACCTCCGACTCCGGGGGCATAGCAGCAGGGGCATCATCAGGAGTTTCAGCCACATAATGGCATGTCAGTAGCAGATGTGACTAGATTTCACGGTGAGTATCTATCATTAGCACCTGAGATCAAACAGGCATTATCATTTCATGAGTTTATGGATGTTCATAAACCTAGAGGAGGCAGATTTGACCGTAGAGCTCCTCAGCACCAGCAGCCACAGCCACAGGTGAACAGGGATTTGCAGTATGCAGTCAGCAAAATCACCTTGCCATACTTTGATGGTTCTGATAAGACGTCAGCGAGGTCTTGGGTCCAGAAGTTGGACAATTATCTTTCACTGAGACCGATGCAGGAGGACGAGGCCATTAAGTTTGCTACTTTGCATCTTGATGGGCTGGCGCATGATTGGTGGCATCATGGCATGTACACACTTGGCCATCATGCAGTCACTACTTACCAGGAGTTCACCAGCAGGCTCATAGAGCGTTTTGACAAGAAGGATCCAGAACTCTACTTCAGGGAGCTAGCTCAGCTCAGACAGACAGGTAGTCTGGACTCTTATGTTGGTGAGTTTCAGAGGGTTGCAGTCATGGTGACAGGTATTTCAGAACGGAGACTGGTTATACTCTTCGTCAAGGGTTTGACAGAGCCGATGAGAGGTTGGGTCAAGGCATTTGATCCTCCTACCCTTCAAGAGGCCATGAGGAAGGCACGAAACATGGAGCTTGCAGCACCTCGCAACAAGTTCACTTCAGGTTCGACACCCTACACGAGGCCTAATAGGTCTTTTGACAGGAATAGGCCCTTTGACAAAAAGAGGGATCCACATGATCCTAAGAGACAGAATGCACCACCCTTTGACAAAGAAACACTGAATGAACTACGGAAGAAAAAATTGTGTTTCTGGTGCAAGGCACCCTATGATGAAAAACATGTATGCCCACTTCGTCCCAAGGTTAAAAACAATCAGATGGAATGGTTTTATGAGGGAGAAGAGCAATCTGATCTGTCAGACCAGCAAGCTCATTCTGAGCATTTAGATGATGACAGGTCCGAAAATGAGGGTGAAAACGAAGGAGGAAGGAAGCTACAGGAAGCACACTTGACTAGCCTTCAGAGAGATGGGTCGTTTAGACTTCGCGGGCTTCTAGCAGGTCAAAAGGTGATCACTTTACTGGACATGGGTGCCACACATAATTTCATTGATGCACGGTTGGTAGAGAGACGTGGTATTCAGACAGAGGAGTTTGAGGGTATTCGAGTCAAGGTGGCTGATGGGTACACCCTCAAATGTGACCGAAAGATTACTGATCTTCCGATGCGACTGAACAACTATGAGTTCAAGACTGAATTCTATGTTGTTAATATGGGAGATACTGATGTGGTGTTAGGGATGGCATGGTTGCACGACTTGGGTGAGTTCACACTCAATTTGCGAGACATGGAGATGAAGTTTAAGGTTCATGGGAGACCTCATGTCATCAAGGCCATTAGAGACAGTAATCTGAGGATGGTTTCGTTCAGGCAGATGGAGAGACTCATTCGTCATGATATGGTTGACTGGGTTGCAGAGTGTATGTTGATGCCTGTTATCCTAAATTTTTAACTCGTTTTAAAATTTAGGTAACCAATCAAAATTTTCTTAAAACTTGAGATTTTTCTTCTCTAAGGCACGTATTACGAGGTGCAAAGAGTGGCAAATCTCTGTTTTAGGTTGATTAACCTTTGGGTTACTCTTTTTCCTCTTTACGTTTCCGTTTTCGTCGATTTCTGAGTTGTTTTTGGTGTCTTTTTCATCAATTTCGGGTTTTCAGAGCAACTCAGCAAATAGGGAAATTTAGACTCCAAAGCAAAATTGCTAAAGTTTCTCAAAAACCCGAAATTGCTTAAGTGCTCAAAAAACCCCGAATTTGTTAAGTTTTTATATTTTGACAAAAAGCAAAATTGCTAAAATGTTTCAAAAACCCGATTTTGCTTTAATGACTTGAAAAGTTCGAATTTTTCATAAGTGTTCATTTTTGTTAAAATGAAAATTGTCAAGTCATCTAAAAAGTGCGAATTTGCTTAAGGCAAAATTGTTATTTGATCTTGAAAACCCGATTTTGTTAAAAAAAGCATGTAAAGCTTCAAAAAAAGCCCGATTCATGTTTTTGATGACATTTTGCATTGCAAGAACTTCTGAAAAGTCCGACTTCTCTCAGATTCGAGCTGGTTGAATTCTTCTTTGCATTTACTTCCCCATTTTATGGAGATTTGGTCGACCTTAATGCTTCAAATTCGGACTTTTACCAGTAAATAGCCGGATTTCTATCTTCTTTTCATCGCGCCTAGGGTTTATTTCTTCATTGTTTTGCATTTCGAACTCTTCTTCAGGTATGCTACGCCTTTCTTCATCTTGCTTTTAGCATTTTGCTGTTATTTCTTGCTTTGTTATAAACGTCATTGTCTTCTGTATACACGTTTTAGATTTTTATGTCTTTTACAAAACGCGTTTTTTATTTTTACGCGTTTTTCCTTCTTTTTTTCGCTTTTATCATGGTTATTTTTGTATATTTGTTGGTATTTTTGTTAGTTTTATCAAAACGCGTTTTTCTTACTAGTTTTCATTATCTTAAATGCGTTTCTTTATCTGAAAAGTCTGCCTTCACATAAAAACGCGTTTTTATAATACGCATTCGTATCATATCTCCTCCATTTCCCTTCATCTCATTTGCTATTTCATTTTCCTTACATATACTCCATGTTTTCGTCATGAATCCTATGCATAACACATATATTCCATCTAAATTCGCCTTTTATTACCAAAACGAGTTTTTCATTATTTTGCTGTTTCAAGCAATAATGTTTTAAATTCATTCCATTCTCATATGTCCTTCATCCCACACGCCCTCTCCTCCATTTCACTAAAATTTTGCCTTTCATTTCATTTCATATACCTCCATACTTCATATATAACGCGTTTTTCATTTTTAAAAATGCTGCCTTATGATGAAAACGTATTTTTCATTTTACCATCCATTTCCAGCAATAAACTATCATATACCATATTCGTTTCTACAATTTTCATCCATTCACCTCAAAATATCCATTATCATTTTCCAAAATAAATAATTCACTTTGTCTCTCATTTCGGATTTTTAGCTCAAAAATACAATTTCGGGATTTGCAGCTGAAATAACAATTTTTAAAAAATTGCAAGGTTGAGAAATTGTTAAACTTCTAAAAAATCCCGATTGCTTTTGTGAAAATTGTCAAAGCTCTTTAAAATCCCGAAATTGCAAAAAGCAGAAATTGTTAAAGTGTCAAAAAGTTCCGAAATTGCCGAAGTCATTCAAAAACCCGAATTGCCTTAAAAAACACAAAAGTTGACCTTTTTGGACGAAATTCCAAATCCAAGCCAAGATCTCTTTATCTTGCTGTTTCAAGAAGAGACATGCTGTTTTTGACTGCCACCATTCCATTCATTTCGATTTCATTTTCATTTGCCTTCCATCTTTCTTCCAAAGTCCATTTCATTGTTCTAGGGTTTGAGTTTTGCCATGTCCACTCACGTTGATGCTGATGATGTTCTGACCTTATGGGGTTTTCACCGCAGTCTTGCAGATTCCTGTTCAATGACAGACGAGCCAACTTCTCCAGCAGGCAAAAAGATGAAGTATAAATTCGACAAATATCAGAATGGGATTTCTCCGTCTCGCGTCGTTTCAAATATCGACGAGATCAAAGACACAGAAATCGGGCATGTTGATATGTCCGAATTTCTTGAAAGAGCTGAGAAATCCACTTCTTCTGATATGCAAAAATTGCTGAGGAGTCATATTCATTTGGTGGCTTCTTTTCCTGTTGCTGCCCTTGAACCAGAATTCGTCCTTGCATGTGCAGCACGCTTTGATAGACAATCCAGAACAATCAAGGATGATGATGGTAACGTAGTTATCAGACTTGATGCTGAAACAATCAATAGAGTTTTCAGAGTACCTGATGCAACTACTTATTCAGAGATTTCATTGAAGAGTGCTCACAGACATTTTGAGCAGAAAAAGAGTGATTGTATTAAACATATCAACTCTAAATGGCTTCTAAAAACACGACCTTGTGCAACCCGTATGCCCAAGTTGTATCAGTCTGATTTTATAGAAGAAATTAACGATATGATCACTCTTCTGAGTAGAATTGCAGGGTTGAAAGTTTCTAATGTGTTTGAAAACTGGATGTATAAGTTCATAGTGGTTGTTAGAAAAGCACAACACCCAATATTCTGGGGAGAAATAATTAGTGACTGTTTGTGTGAACAACTTGCACAGGTTCCTACCACCCTTACCTTCTATATGAATTCATATTTGGTTTATATAGCAGCTTCCTTGAGGCATTTTCCAGGCCTATCTCCTGAAGGTGACAGATCGTTGGTGCCTGTATGGAAATATTATGATCAGCTGACTTTCATTCCAAGTCGAGCGCATTATAGAAGGGTTCAAGATGCCTTCTATGGTTATTTTATGTGTTTGTTTGACAAAGAGTTGGTAAATAACAGGGTATCTGAGGCAGCTTGGAATAAGGTAAATCAATATGGCTGCTTGTTTCTTCAATTTCCTACATTCACTTATATGAGAGTTGGATGCTTTGAAGACCAACCTTATATGCTCCCAAGATATCCAACTGATAAGATCATTCTGATGGAGCTGGGAAGGCAGTTAATGGCAGTTCATTCACGTCAAGCTATACAACACAAGTCTGGAATTGGTATTTCTTCACATAATCCATTGGTAATCGGCAGGTATTCTTTGACAACTTCTTCAAGAGCCAAAGCAATGGAAACTGAACTTCAGGAGATAACATTGAAGAGATTCCAAGCTAGGGTGGATTTTGATTACAGAAGGATGAAGGATAAAATAAAAAGAGCCTCCTTCACTCATGTTCACCGCATTGAGGACATTTGGGCAGACCTCCGTACAGAGAAGGATATATACAAAATGGATTATTGCAGGCTAACTTTGGAGCAAATTATTGACCTGAATCTGACTTTAATTCCAGAAGGAGTAATTGATGATAAGCAGATTTTGGATCCTGAGTACGAAGAACAGGGAGTTGCTAATGCTCCCATTCCTGCAATTCAATGGTCTCAAAAGGAATCCGTCTCTATCTTTGATAGATTTCAATCAGTCTTGGCGAACACCAACTCTTGGCTCAAAAGCATAGGTGTCAAGACTATCAAAATCAAAGTTAGAGCTGAAGATGACCCAGCTGGTCCTAGAGGATTGAAATCAGAAATCAGGGAACAATCAAAAGACGGAGCTTCCTCTTCAAGTACCAGAATCAAGCTGAAAGTAAGCAGAGCTCCAGAACAACCATTGGATAGGGAAAAACTAAAGGGTAAGGAAGTCAACGAAATGCAGATTCAGGTATTAGATCAGCAAGAAGAAGGCGAGGTTCTTGAGACCTCTACCATTCTAAGTGAGATAACTCCTCACATTGAAGCTCCAATACCAGAATCAGTCATATCTCCTATGTCCCTTATCGACAGTGATGTTGATTCCTTTTCCACCGTTTTTGTTCCTTCTATTCCACCACAAGAGACTTGTCATCAGTCTTCATCTGTAACGGATACTCCCATGATGAACTTGCCTACTAACTTCAAAAGTATTTTTGATATCAATCCAATCTTTCCAGCCATGTCAGAAATGACTCTTCCAGAAATGGATACATCTGTAACAAGCTTTGATTGTTTCATGGCCAATCCTAGTTGTAATTTGTCTTCTGCACAAAACATAGTTGCTGTACAAACCGAGGCACCTCCGAGAATTTCTGTTGTATCACAAACTGAGGCTATTTCTACAGAGACTACAGTTGCTATTTCAGATGTGACAACCTTGGATCTTCCTCCATGGTTGAATTCAGTTGCTCCCAAAAGAAAGAAACAAGCAGTGTCTCCTGATATTTTTGATTTCCGAAAATTGAAGAAATCAAGACCGATGGTTGCAAAGAAAGCTAAAACAGTCTCACAGGTTTTTGTTGACAGCAACAGAATGAAATATGCTGAAATTGCAGAGCCCTTAGTTGATAAACCGCATGAAGAAATGCAGGTATCTGACTACAAATTCACAAGAGTCGAATTGGGCAAGCAGACTCATGCCAATATGATGCAGGATGCTCAGAGTTCAGTGACAATTTTAACACAAAGCTATAACGAACTCTTAGCTAAAAAGGAAAATCTCAAAGAAGACAATGCTCAGCTGGTTTCAGTCATTCAAAGGATTACAGGATCATCAGAGGCAGTTGATTCTCTATCTACAGCTCCTCCAAATGAATCAGTTAGACAATTAGAAAGAATTGCGCAAAAGGCTAAAGCAATTGATTCATGGATAACTCAGCTGATTGAGAAAAGTATTCCAATGATTGAGAAGACGTTGCAAGTTCTCAAGAATGTTAGAATAGCAAAGATAAAGCTGAATCAAACTTTGGAAGTCTTCAAGCAGAGTTTGGAATCACTTGAGAAGGATCTAAAAATCTGGCATGAGATAGATCAAGTTAAGTTACAAATTCTATGCAGCAATTCAATCTTGCCAAACAGAGAGAAGTACATAGAATTTGAAGAACTTATGACAAATAGATCATTGGTCATTCAAGATCTTATCAAAGATATCCAAGCCACTTTAGAAATGAATGATGAAGTTCAGCAGGATATTCTTTCAAGTTTTGAGAAGATCTCATGTAC
>VDFB02358134.1:89087925-89181459 GCA_007258455.2 Sequoia sempervirens | reverse complement strand
GGTACAATTGGGAACATATATACACTATGATCTTGCAATTGGTTTCATAGTGGGTACTCTTGTTGAAATGGTCATGTAGTTAATACCTTGCTTCATACCAAGGGTTATTATTTCAAGATAGTAGAAGGCAATTTTTCTACAAGGTGATTGTTGATTACAAGTGTTCATGACAAAGATAACATAGTTGAAGCAATTCTCATGCTTTTTCCAAGCATAATTCAAACCCCTAAAGATCTAGGGTTTAGGGTTTGTGGTGATCTTCAATGCAAATCCTTCTTATCTTATAGTGACTTATATTATAACACTTTTACAACATTATTAGCTATCTTTTAAAAGGTTACAGACTTTGATTTAAACTAGAGTAACAACTAATTCTCAGAGAATGCACTTTGACATACAATTGAATGTCAGTGTTAGTTATGTTCAATTTTTACAATTGCATTGGGATATGATGGTTTGAGTATCCTTAACAATGATATTTGAAAGGTGATGAAAAATAACTATGGTCACATTTTGCAATTAGATACAATTTGATAATTGTACCAAGACAACGATGGTATAAGGATATCTGCAAGTATATTGAGAGGTTTTGAATCATGGATTAAGCTTTGTGTGATAAGGTGTTGAAAATGATGGCAATTTTTTTATTGCAAAAGATATGTATAGTGAAGGAGGTTTGGAAAATAGATATGCATAATGCTACTGCCGTTATTGTATTCATGATGTGTATTATACATTGATTAAGATGAATGATCATGTTTATATGCTGCTTTAAGATATAGGCACAATGAAAGATTATTGAAGGTGATAACACTATGATTCTTGTCAAGATTAAATACTAACAGGAAGTATTGTATGACAATATGCTTGTGTGAAGGTTATACAAAGAAATGGGAGGCATGAAAAATAGAGGATAAAAGTTTATATGTTGCCTTATGTTCTATTTGTGCAAAGTTTTGTGTTTTCTTTCAAAGAGGGTTAATGATCAAATATGTGTAGGTTCATTTAATATCAAAGATAATGTAAAGTGAAGGAGAATGAATGATATTGTTATATAAAACCATTATATCACTGTGTTCATAAGTGTGATTTGCACAAGGGTGCGATCTACTTGTAAATTTTAGATCAAATAGTGAATTGACAATGTAGACAATTGCTACCTACACTACTTTGGCCAAAGATTCATCACCTAGTAACTTTGAGTGAGGTCATCTGATCACCACATTTAATTTCTTGATTTGTATTGACCATTAGTATTTTATTCTAAGGTTATCTCCTTTCCCATGGATTATCCTAACACCAAGAATAACCTTCCCATTAAGTCATATCTAATTGAAATTGCTACTAAGTATCTCAAAGCAAATCTATCTTACCAATTAACCACATGAATAAACATAATGTCACAACCTTAAATGAATCTATTTAAAAAGTACAATCCCAACAATAAAATTCTCCATTCAAGAGTGTAATCTCAAAAATAAATGACCTCAATAAAAATTATAATCTTCAACAATAAATGACTTCAATCAAAGGTATAATCTTCAACATTAAATGACTTCAATCAAAGATATAATCAACAATCAAATGATCAATCAAATCATCTAGGTTAATCCCAACCTATTTACTTCAATCAATAATCAATGGAATTTCACAAGAACCTCTGAATCTAATTCAAAGGATGCCTTTGTTGCTAAAAAGATGAGAAAGAAAACCCCACAAGGCTCTAATAGTGAGGGTTGTGATTATTCCATGAATGATGATGATCAATTTTTAGAAAAAGATGAAGATTTATTTATTGAGGAAAGGAATTTTAGAAAGGAATTGTAGGAGGCACTTCAAAAAATAAAGCAATAGGAGGATTTATTAAAAAATTATCAGTTAAGGGACAATGAGAGGGACATGAAAACTAAAGAATTGGAGGAAAAATTACACAAATTTGAACATGGGTCCAAGATGGATGTTCTTGCACAACTTTCTCTTGTGGAAAAAGGGAATAAAGAGCTAGTGTCTAAAGGTAGACCTCCTTTTGTTAGAACTCCAATTGGCCCCACTATTATGTCCCTAGGGCGTGATCTATGGAAAAGAACTGATGAATTCTCTTAGTAGAAGGAAGCATGGGAAAAGGAAAGGGCATAAATAACAACTAACCATGCTAGGGTTCTTGAGCAAAAGGAAATAGAATTGAAGAAGCTATTAGTCAAAGTTGAGGAAATTGTAGAAAAGGCTGCACAAATACTCAAACGTAGGCCACTCATGAGGGTGTATGCTTTATTCTTGCAAGAAAAATTCATGTTTTCAATTCAGCTAGCCAAATGGTAACTTACCAATTTCCCTGAGCAAAAAATTTGAGTTTTTAAATATTTTTGCTAATTCTACACTAGATGTACAAGATCAATTGTGTGAATTTTACCTACATAACCTTGCTCTATCAGATGATACATAATGGAACCCTTTGATGTTTATGGGGGATTTACAGATTAGAGAACTAGCTTCTTACTTTAGGAACAAGAAACAAAGGGGTGAAATAATGCAAGATTATGTTGAGAGAGAGAAATCTATTACTCTCTAGATTAGGAAAGAGTCAAAGGACCCCGATACATTCATAGAGGAATGGACAACTCTCCTAAAGCATAAGGGTGTAGGTAGAAGAATCAAAAATTTTAGAGTGATTATGTCAGGATGCAATAGCTAGCTGTAGGTCTCATCCATCATGCTTTTTAAGTTTGTGCAAGGAAGGTGGGAAGAATTGACTCCTGAATTACAAAAAATGGAACCACACTCTTATATAACTTTTTAGCCATGCTTGAGAGATCCCATAGGTGTATAGAGATTTCCAAAGACAAATGAATCTCATGGGTACCTATTACCTTTCATCCACCGATGCTCTTGTATCTAATTCCACATTGGACAAGGGAACAAAAAGAAGAAAGGGAAGAGGCAGAACATTTCAAATGGACAAGACTCTCAACCTATGGAGGCTACTACTTAAAACAAGGAAAAGGAGTGGATGTGGTTACGGATTTTAGGGAAATGACCTTGCAATACAACCTCTGGTCGTAAACTAATTGCTTGAGGACAAGCAATATCATAGTTAGGGGAAATGATGAGACTAAATATTAGCTAGTTTTCTATTATTGTAGTTCATCCTTTTAGAAATTTCCAGTTACTCATTTTATATACATTCCTAAACATCTATATTTTTTATGTCTCCCATGCAACTTGAACCAAGTTTTGATGTATGGAATTATGATTATGATATGATGGTAATTGCATAATTAGATGTGTGAATATGTATGAAATGTAGTGTGGATCTATGTTTAATTTATGGTTATTAGTATTGTGTATATATTAGATGAACTCTTTGTAGCTGAAAAACCAGAGTAAGGAGAGTGTAACCTCCAACAACTAGGAGGTGTAGCCCACAACCAAAAGGATTTCAGATAGAGATGCAGGGGAAATTCCAAAACAATAGTAGGGAAAATTCTAGAATAATAGGAATGCAACAATTGTAGAAGTGGAAGCACTCATTAATGAGGATGACTGTGAATCACCAAACTATTTAATAAGATAGGTGAAGTAAGGAGTCTGCAATGATTGGGAAGCCAATGTGACTATTCCTATAGTACATGTTTCTGCTATGTCATTAAGGAAAAAGTTCCAGTCCTAATCATCTTCTTCCATCTTTTCAGTTATGTTTTTAGTTATGCAGATTTTGTCACTCTCTATTTCATAGGGGAGTGGTGATTTTCATTTAAGTTTTCTATTTTGAGTCCTCATTTTAATAAACCTCCCTTGAACCTATATAGTTGGCTTGGTGGTTGAGGAGTAGATATAGCGTATGGATATGTTTAGATATATATTTTTTCCATTTACACAAACAATACTTGTTTTTCTAGTTATGCTTTCATGAATAAGATATATCTGAAGATTCTTGTCAGATTGTGAAATCTAGTTATATACAATGAAGAGGTTTTATGTTTATCGTTATGATAAGTTGATTTAAGAAGTTAGATTTAAGATTATTCTATGGATACAATAACTTGAGAAAAGGCTACTCAAGGTAACTGTGCTCCACCATTAATTTTTGTTGTTACTGTAGTTTCTTTCATTATTGCATTTATTTTAATTAGATTCTTCATGTTTTATATATGAATGAAATCATGAATAAGATTTTGTTTTATACTTTATGTTTTTTTTGTCTCAATACATTATCCTCGAAAGTGAGAAAAGTGTTTAGAGGTTTTTAGGAGTGAGTCTAAGTTAGCAGTGTTAAGGTCATTACAAAATTCAGGTTTTAATAGTGAACTAGTCACAATCTTAAGCTATAAGCACCCATAGCAATAGTTCCAGATTTAATCCTTTTTCTTTGTTTGTAGTTTAAACTTTAATTCCTTTTGCATATGTGTCAACAACCTATATTAGATGATATAGGCAATATAGAATCTCTAGGTACACATATAGTGCCAACATCATCACAATCTTATGTTAGCCCTAGTTGATAATTAAATAGAGTCTTTACAAGGGTTTAGTAGAATGTTTAGTTAGGAACCACCTCTAAATTATGTGTCCATCACCAAGTTTACTGAGCATTAGTTGGGCCTTACACATATATCCATAACAATCATGCAATACAATAGATGAAGAATCTAGCATAGCATTAAATGTCTATAATCATCCAAAATCATCTAAAACCACATAGAGTATAATAGTGCATCAAATCGATTGAATCAAAATAGAGTCAAGATGGGTATGAAAAATAATAGGTCTCACAATTTACAAGTTTTTTAAAAAAAAATTACTTGAATGTTGGTGAAGAAAATTGTAGGTTAAAAAACATTATTAGTGAAGAAGAATGAGGTTGAAAAACACACTATGTATTTCAACCTCCACATTTTTAATTAAGGATTCATAAGTTGTATTTCAAATTTCTTACTTGATTCATATTTTTTGTTTCAAATTTAAGAATTCATAAATTAAAAAAGGTGAATAGTAATAGTTGAATGTTGGTAAAAAATGTAGGTTGAAAAATAAACTATCTATTCCAACATGCACAAGTTTAGTTTTATGATTCATAAGTTGTGTTTCAATTTTTTTTTTTAATTGATTCAAATGTTTTTTTTTTAATTCTTATATTTGGAACATTTTATGAGCTATAATTGAATCTAATTTTTTTCGATTTGGAAACTTTGGATTCTTAAATTGTATAGATGAGATTTTTTTAGTTTATTATCTATAAGAAAATCATATAAATAAAAAAAACAATCTATTAAATTCAAATTATAAAATTTATTTCCAAACTATAAAAATAGAATTTAACATCTTTAATTTTTTTCCCTAAATTTACAAATTTCTATTTATGAAGCTAGTATAAAGATTGAGTTGGTTCAAAAAAACCTTACTTATGCTTCGTAAAGTCACACATGGATATCAAAGTAGGATAATAAATGTCATACCTAAATTTAAAAAGTATATTTAAATTGTGATAAGTATATTACCAAGATGCAATCTCAATCAAATGAATCCTTAAGATTGTAAGCCTCCAAACTCTATGAATATATAGATTCAAAAATTATATTATGAACCTCCAAACTTATATTTTCCCATGCTTAAAATTAAAAAAACATCAACACATTATCCCCATATTTATTTGTATCCCCTTTCATATTATAGGTCTACATTTCTCCTTCTGATTCTTCCAACCTATAAAATAAACTTACAAAATTATTTTTTCTCTATATTGAACATTAATCAATCTCATTGCATATTCATTATTTGTACACACGTTTATGCATGTTTTACCTTGCATATTCTATTGCTTTTATATTTTTAAATTCTATGAAATTTCCCTACCTTTCTTCTTGATTTATTTGTGTTTCTACCTTTTTGTGCTGACCCTTTATTTTTGGATCTTAAACATGAAGAAATTCCTACTAAGTCATATCATTGAGAAACTTACTAATAAAGGGTGGTCATGTTCATTTCCATATCATAAAGATAGTATATCAAGAATAACACAATAAAATGTGTACTACTTAGTCTCTAATTAAAGAACCCACCCATCAATCAAAAGAAATTTCACATTTCTTGTTGGCATGATTGGCCATCCCATTAACTTACATTTTAATTTTTTTCTAGAGTATCACATCTAAAAAAATAAAAAATATAATAAATAATAGTAATGAATCATGTAAGTTAAATGATAATAAAACATGGTCATAATACCAATTTCTATAGAGAATAGCCACTACCAACAAGAAACATGTGAAATTATCAAAATTTTGATCAACTTAAGGATGACCTTGAGCCTCTAAAAACTATGGTCCATAATCTATGTAATTTTTGCACACATTAAGGTAATAAAGAAGAAATGAAATAATTTTGAAGATTTTTTTTTACATATATTTATGTTGTATGCATTGCAGAATAATTATGTTGTAATACCACACTACCATATTTGCATAAGACAAACAACAAAATAAGTGTGTGTGAATCTTACTACCAATTTTATCTAAGTTTTTGAGGATGCACATGTAATAAGTAGGAAAAAATATATATGCATAAAATCATATGGCATGTTGAGTTGTGTAGAAAGATACATTATTTTGGAGGCATATAAGATTAGGGGAAGGATCTGATAGTTGAGTGCATCCCGAGTAAAAGAAAAAAGATGAGTCCATTTCTAGTGGAAGTTTCAAACTTAGAAAAAATCCGAAATTAGGCAAAAAAAAAAATGGGATCCCATTATTTAGCAAATAGGATCCTGTTTCACTTTGGGGCCCGAGCCAAAAATGGGATCTCATTTTTTGGAAACGGGATCCCGTTTCATAAAGAATTATTATTTTTTTAAAATCAAATGGGATCCTATTTCTAAAAGTTTAAATTCTTGGCCTAGTTTTTGCTATGGGTTTCAAGTCAAAAAAAAGGCTTGGGGAGTTGACCCTTAGCTTTGGACCTGCTTTGACCTACAACTTGAAGGTCATATCAGTGTTATTAGAAAAGAGTGACTATATTCCAAATATGTATTTTTTTTTTTACAATTGGATTATTTTTTCTATTTTTCAAATAATTTTTGATGGAACTGGTCCATAAACTTGAAATATCGGGGTTTTTTAGTATTTTAATAACTTTTTATTAAATATTTTTTGAAAAATGAATTATACGTCAACATTCTTTAGACAATTATTTTTAATTTGAATTTTTTTGACAAGTTTAGGTCATCTTATGCGTGACGTATACGACGATTTTTCAAAACAACAAATATGGCCAATACAAAATATTAAAAAAAAATTACAAAAAAATATTGTCAACATTCTTCAGCGTGTTACAAATATTTTCCCAAAAGGATTAAGAAAATAAAATTATTTAGTCAAAATGGATGACATACACATGCATGGTATTGTAAAAAAAGTTACTTTTAAATAGTGGTTTTTAGACATGCCTATTAAAAATAAATTTGTAACATCTGGGTATTAAAATAAATTACATATTTGGAAACTAGACTTCGAGTACTACATTTTATGATCAGTGACTTTTTTTAATATTCCATCTCTAAGTGCTTCAAATTTTAAGGTTAAATGTGACAAATTCTGAAAATCAGGGAAAACACTTCCACTTTTTGGCCACAAAGTGGACTCAACTTCTTGCACACACCCTCCCAATAGCTAAGATAATATTTGTATATTTAAAGAACATTATATTTTTAATAATATAGTATTATTAGTTTTGATTATATGAGAAAATCAGGTTTTGAAGGGACCTGAAACCCTTTACAACCAAAGGTACAAAATGTTGCTAAAGAGATACTATAGTAAACACTAGCAGCAACCCAAAAACCCAACACAATCGAAGAAACAAAATGCTGCATGAAAGATAAATCAATAAGCTAGCAACAATACCCAACAACAACAAAAAAACAAAAAAACAAGAAAGAAACTGAGACCCATTAGCAGGAAAGCACACAACTAATAGAAAAATAAACAAACATGACACTATTTCAAATTGCTTAAGGTATTGGCCACCTCAAGCTCCTGGCTTCTATGTATTTCAATCATGTCCAACAACTCTTTTTTCTCAACTTCAAAGGACTTCTTTAGGTCAGCAGACCCTCTAACAATAGGGCCTTTACCATTATCTTTCACACCTTTTTCCCCTTTACCTTTGGCCAAGTGTTCCTTCTCCATTAACTCTACTAGTATTATTAGTTGTGTCATAAAAGGTTGTTGGAGTTTACTATTATTACTCATATTTGAATGAAATGAGTACATTCTAGATCAAAAAGAAATAAATCATGTGATCACATGAACCCACCAACAAAATGTCTTAATGAACACTAATAGGTCTAACTTTTGTGGGGATCTTTTATGACACCTCGAAAAAAGCATGTTGATGTGGCCTCATATTGATAATTTGGACCTAAAGCCTTAGGTTTAAGTAGTGAACTTTTTGATTAAGTTGCTATAATTTTTTTGTCTATCCATCTAAAATTATCATATATAATTTTGAGAGTACAAACTTAGGGTGTACAACTATTGGTTCACCTCCCTAGTATCATATAAATAGAGACCAATGATTAGAAAGGTGTGATTGGAAGGATATATAGGAAATGGTCATGTGAGGGGAAATTCTAAGAAAGATAAAGAATTAAACACCTATAATTGCATGAAACACAAGTTTTCTATAGGGACAACTATTTGAATTCTAGCCATAACCATGAACTAAAAATAAACTATGAGATATAAGATGTGAGAAAAATTGACTAAATTAGTTATGGGAAAATTTAAAGTACACCATGTATTAGTCTAAATATTTTTTATTATGTGTATATGCTTTTGGATTGAACCATTTTTATTTATGCATGATGGACCTAGTTTTCCACATCCACACATATTAGGCATGAACATCCTCAATTACATTAGTCACTTCAATGGGATGTAGGTGCTCTCTTCATGTATCAATTGAGGGCTTAATTTATGCTCAAGTAAAATGTCAATTCTAAGAAAATTCTAAGTGATGTTAATTGTGTCATTTGCATAGGAGCACTAGGTTGTCTGTGTCATTTAAAATAAATAAAAATTCAACAAGCTTTGTTATGGAACCTTCATTAAATTTATTTGATCAATAGAAAATTTAATTTGCTTGAAAATGGACACTATTGTGCTAGAGTTAATCAACCATGTTATATGTTTGTACATCTAGGTCTCTAATGGGTGCAAGTAAACCTTAAAATTCAAGTTTTCTTTGGCCAATATCTAATAGGTTAGTTTATGTAATGAAATCCTTACAAAAAATGGAAGGTTTAGTGGAAGGATTGAATAGGTCCATTTTCTTCTCTAAACATTTCATTGTGTCATAAGAAGGTACATTTCTTGAAGACTAATCTTTGAATTAGGTAGCTAGTGTTGTAAGGATCTAGACCCAAACTAATCTCACAATAAGAAATAGAAACTCAATATATCATAAACATGGAATTTAAATGTAAAAAATTCATTAGATAAATAAATTTCATAATACATCCTCATAAGTGTAGTGCATAATCTAGGTAAAAGCACATGATATATGATATACAAAATTACAACTCAAGATCTCATGCCATGAAGTCAACTAATTATACAATTTGAAAGTACAAGTATAAATAATGATATAAGAATGATATTTGAACATAATTAATATAGTCTCCAACTGCCATCAACCCTCACAATCATCTGCAATTCAAGAGACGATAAAATGGCTTAGGTGCTTTTCCACCCAACCACGAAGCTTACACTTCCCCAAAATTCTTCCTAATGTGAATAATACCTAACCCTACACGAAATACCTAGAAACCTGGAAACAATAAGTAGGAGGTCATCCCAATGCAACCTGATATATCTACATGAATTTCTATCATGAACATGCAATATCCTACTATTAGGATATGACAGATAATCATATAAATAAAATTTCTAGGTAACATTCATCTATTTCAATGAAAACATGGCTTTGGCCAAAGTACTAGAATAAACCTGAAGATCCTGAAAAGAGGATTGACCTTCTCTGTTAGTCCATATTCGACACCCTATCTTGGAAGGTCAACCCAATTCACAATAGAAGACAATAACATGCATAATGTTCATAAAATAAATTAAATATTTTCCTTAAATACAAATTAATCTTTCAATGAAATGGATATATATACTATTCAATGTATATCTTTACAACAAAGTATCATGACACCATATGGAAAAATAGTTCAAATCACAATTTTAAAAACATTCATTTGAATAGAATGGAAATAATTGAATTCTTTATGTTTAATGCTATCAATCATTTCATTTTTGTAGATTTATATTGTTGGTGCACTTAAGAAAGATATATTTTATTAGTGAATTCAAATTAGTAACCCAAAGAAATGTGGTCGCATGGGATGGAAGTAGGTCATGCACAATTATTTTTTATCAAAAGTCATCAGACACTTTAACACAAACGTAATCGATACAAATTTTCCAACACCAATATGGGAGATTTAGATTATTTATTGAAACATAAAAAAGAGAAAACATTCACATAAATGTATGTAAAGAAGTGAAGGTTTAAGTAAAGGTGTTCAAAGATGTCAAGAGATGTGGACTCACAATTAACAAATGAATACATGATATGCACACATTGGTTTAAGAATTTCCATCACCTGGTAGGAAGGTCAACTCTATGGTAAGCTTCCGAGTCTTTTAAAATTTGACCTGCTGTCATACCATAGCTGCCGCACCATATAAAAAAATTATGGAGTTCATTTAAATTCACCAAAAAATATGAATTGGGCTGTGCTAATTTGAGGCATGGGGCAACTTAATCACTACTTATATTGTGTATTGTATTGAAGAATTTAGCAAGGCTTAAAAACTGCAAGAGATCCATAAGGGAGGTCAATTCTATGATCTATATTTATAAAAAATCATCCTAACATAGGTTTATGCCACAAAATCACCATTATTATAAACTATCGGCCAATTATTTAGTATATTTCTACCTAGCTAGGGGTCACAAGCACCAAACTATGAGAGCATGAAAAACAATAAGGTGACTAGATTGGCTGGGCACATGAACAAAGAAGTCGTAATCATTAGTACATGAAGGAAACTACTTTTAGATCTTGGAAAAATTAGATCATGAGGATCTATGGAGATATCATAAGATCAGCGTGGTAAAAGGGGGCCTTTGGTTTCTACCATACTAATAATTTATCGAGTGGCTAGGATACTTCTATCTTAGCCATGTTCTCACCTTCAACACATTCCTACACTCATTCACACTCATATTTATGTCAATAGGTTAGTCCATAAAACCATAGCTGAAACATGTGCACATAAAATATCATCTCCATTTCTATTTCTATTTTAATTATTTAAAATAACATCTAATTTAAAAACACATTTATCCATAATCAAATAGTCATAAGATAATCAACCAATAGTCTCAATATGTTTTGTTTATTCATTAATTAAGTTTATGCAAGTGAAAATGAGATGTGACATTCTTCCCCACTAGGAAGAGACATCGTCTCGATGTCTTATTAGACACTGTAATGTCATAAAATTGTACATTGTGACAATTTCACATTTGTGCATTTGCCCCCGCATTTATGGTGCCTAGCTGCCTTTATGACAAGAACCTTATGAGTCAGAATTTCATGATTTCAACTCCATAAGGGGAAATGATGAAACAAAAATAGGCCTCTACCTCATTTCTTGCAAAGTTATGAGTTGGAAACTTGTACGATGCACAAACGTCTACGCAGCGTGGTGCTAGCGTCCCCGAGCTTTACAAGTTCAAATGAGGAATCTCAAGAATCTTTGCCCATGAAACATGTCATCATGGTAGAATTCCATGTGTAACGACTCTTTCCACCCATATAACTTAAAAAACTCTCATTTTCACTTTCATTTGCAAGAATTCTCACTCTCTCTCACTCCAACTTGCTCCTCTATTCTACATCAGGATTCTACAACAAAGCTCTGCTGGATTGAAGTCTCACCAACAACCAAAGATATTTTGCAAGCACTCAACATCATGCCTATCAAGCCAAGAGGGAGCCATAGACTGTTGATATTGCTCTCTTGTTCTCTTGTCTATTTTCTAGCATATTTTATTGTGTCTATTTATCTCATGATACAAGTTCTCCTCCATAGCGAGGTTTGCTTTTATCACTCAATTGTCTACTTCGTGATACAGGTTCTCCTCCATCATGGGGTTTTCTTTTATCATTCATTGTATCTAATTTACTTTGTGTTTTTTATACTCTCTATCTATTTGGCTATCCGTGGAGGTGGAAACACCAAAATGGGGTTTGACTGAGGCAAGCCCCAAAAAAACCCCAACATTTTCCTCATTTTTCTTGTGTGCAGGTTGTTCATGTGGAGCTTTGTGAAAGGCCTTATAGAATTGGACTTCCCATGAGTTGAAAATTCTCTTCTGTGCCATTTCCTTTCATTCTTGTATTTTGTTAATTAATTAGAATAGACAGACCTCTGGTTTTGAATAGCTAGTAAATTCCTTGAGTTATGTGCAAAAAGTTTAGTTCTCTGTCCATACAATATGCCAACATTTCCTTGAGATGATAGTGCACCACACGTTGTCATCCCACTCTCACATAAACTTCCTTTAGCTACGAGCTTGTCCTCTTGTCCCATAAATCTCTAGAATATGCTCTTTTGGTCCCTGAGGTCCTTTATCTATGATAGTTCTAGAAGCTTTATTTTAAATATGTTTTTCAATCTCTTTCATCTCGAACCTCCATCACATGAGTTCATGCCATTTGAGGTGATTGAGGGAAATTTTCTCTCTTTAGACCCTATTCGTGTTGGGACTTGGGGGTAGCGAATCCCCTCCTTCACATTTTGGTGAACCAGATGTGAACATGAATCATATTAGATTTTTTTCTGCAATGTTTTAATGTTTATGATAATGCTTTCTCTAAGGAAGATTTTGATATACTAGATGATGCATTGGATGTTTCTTAGAGGCGTCTTCTCTTATATGTAGATCTCTTGGACAAACTTCTTCATCACAATCATCCACTTCATCTTTATAAGTTGAAGAGTCTATAAATATAGTGACTGTCTCCATGGCTCCTTAAAGGCCTAAGAGATTCATCATTTACTTGAATCTGACTAGCCCTTCTCCTAAGATGATTCATTCTATCCATGGAGTTCCAGTATTTAATGACCTATCAGACCTTTACACAAGATTCTAAAAAGCTACGAATTCTTCCTATAATGTTGTAGGACATACGTATAACACTAGAAGAAACCAAAAAAAATTGAATCAACCTACTTTTGTTCCTACTTCTCTACCACCTTCTCAACCAAGTCTTCCTCTAGCACCTAAACCAACAACTAAAGAACCTAGTGATTATGATCTTGTTGAGAAACTTCGTGTTACTCTGACCAAGATCTCATTGTGGGATTTGTTTTAGTATACTCTAGTTTATCAAGGTATGATTTAGGAAGCCTTGAAAAGTATCCTCTTGCCTTCTTCTACTAGGCCAATAGATGTTAATGCATTGATGGTTTATATTCATGTAGATTCTTTGAGTATTACATTCTATCTACAAGAACTCCTGCCCCGAAAGTATAGAAGCAAGCGGATCCTCTGATGATTGTAGTTAATATTAATAACATCTATATTAGGCATGCTGTCATTGACACTGGTTTGAATCTCAACGTATGCAACATTGATCTATTACCAAAGATTAAAATTGATTCTTCTTCTTTAGCTGCTTCTTCTTTGTATATTTATAGATTTGATAATACTGGTCATCAAGCCCTCAACATGATAATCTTGCTTTTGAGGTTGGGATCTGTTACCTTACCCAACTTGGTCTATGTGATGTCTGGTCCTTTACCTTACAATATTCTTTTGGGAAGACCCTGGATTCATTCTTGAGGAGCTGTAACTTCTACTTTACATTGTTGTATAAATTGTTTTGCTAATAACGAAGAAATTACAATCAAGGATGACCCCATTGCTATACACCTTTGTGAAATGGTGGCTGTGGGTTGGACCTCGGTTGTTTCCAATCTTAAAAATTGTATTCCATCATTATATTTTGATGCATTGACATGCTCTTTGGTAGTGCCTATTAGAAAGGCTGCTTCAGAGATAGATGTCCTTGAAGAAGATCGTCCTGAAGTGAAGAACCCTAAGTCTACCCCTTCTTCATCTCCTTTTGAATCAAATGCATGTCTTCATGATGATTGGGGTCCTTAGCATTTTTTGAGTTCTTCATTGGAGAATACAAAGTCAACCCTATCCACCTTGATCTTCTGATAGTTTCATATACCTCCATCGAGAAAATTGATTGTCTTCTTGCAGGGAAAATCAATTAGGATCTCGTTAAGGAAACTAATTGTACCCCTATCGAAGAAGATAATCATGCTTCTGTTGAGGAGGCTAATGTTTTTAGTCTCGTCAAGAAGGATGATTATGATCTCGTATATGAGTATGATACTCACTAGTGGAGTGATGTTTTCTATGTTGATCCTCCTCCTTAGGATTTACAAATACGTTATGGCCTTGGCTATAAACTTGTTTCTAAATATGGTTATGGACATGGTGGAGCTTACAAAATCCATGACCATTTTTTAATTGATAAGGTCTTTGGGGTTTTGAAACTCCTCAATTGTATCTAATTAAGGTTATGAATTGTGTACAGGGCTTAAACCCTCCTAAAATCCTAATTATTCTAGGTGTGCACTTTTGTTCTATTTGCTCAGTGACCCCTTGCTTCTAGTTCCTGGTTGGAATAGTTACAAATTATGTCTTGGGTGGTCATTCTTTTACTGGCCCCTTCACCTTCTTTTCTAGTCACAACCCCTTTGTTTTGCTTGGAAATGATATGTTTTCAGGATCTCGAGGGGACCTTGATGTGCCTCACCTCGATATGTGGCTGTCCTTCCGATCAGGGTGTCAAGGAGACCCTGAATTGTCTCACTTTGATATGTCTATGCTATTCGGTGATACTCGATGGTGATTGAATGAAGTATTTGGTGGGACCTAATGGGATGGTGGTCGAGGATTGTGGTGGTGACGTGCAAACAGGTGGTGTTGCATTGTTGCTCGATATGGAAAATCACATCGTTGTTGTGAGTTGCACAATGGAGATGTGGAAGGCAAGAGACACATGGATAAATCTTATGCCATCGACAACTTTCTCCCATCGTTGACGTGACATGACCATTGTAAAACCAAATAGAGATGCCTTATATATCCTCCATCACTGAAGCCATAGACATCACGAAAAAATTTCTACCGCTCGATTCATTTGAGCGATGAGTGATGGGAGGTAAAATAACTATGGGTTGTGACTATGCCACATGTTAGCATCTTGTGCCCACATTGCCTATCATGGAAGACATTTTAATTTTAAATAAACTATGACAATGAGAAATGAATGGAAGATGGTGACGTCAAAGGTGGATAGATGGCAGTTTCCCGCTAGCCTGCTAAGATTATGTGGGCCCATGCTTTCAGCTAGCAATATATTGGGGGATGGTGCAGATTGTTTGGAGTTTGATCTGATGGTGATCATTGAGTGTATTTTCATTTCCGAAGTATGAATGTAATATGAAAGTATTATGGTGATGAGCGATGAGCGATGGGTGAATATTCTGGAAAATATTCCTTCCAATGGAGCTACTCTACACATCGCTCTTTCAATTGGTCAAGACGTGGGTGGATCGACGATGAGCGATGGTTCTAAGTATGAAGAGATAAAGGAAAAAGGGGCAATGAGGAAACATTAAAAGGAATTGTTGAAAGAAAACAAGGGGTAAAGTGCGAATGAGCTATTACAACGACCCATTGCCGCCTTTTGGAAGGTAGGAAAAAAATCTTCATCAACAAATACAAATTGTTTTGTCCCACATTTTCTCCCTCCCTTGAATGAAAAATGTAACTACATTGGGGAATATGTCTTACAACAGTCGAATTGGATTTGGGCATGTGTGCATTCTGGCCCAAGGCTTGGTTTTCTCCTTCATTTCTATAAGAAAGAATTCACGACCAGTAATGTGGGTTCTGATTTCTGGGAAGGTTCTTAGCTTCAGGTTTCGACCATGAAAGAGGTTGTATACTCAAATTTTTAAATGCTAAGGGTAAAGTCCATATGCTGTATATCCATATATTGTAATGCTCCTGTAACTTGAATGCACCTATATGAATGCATTGTTCTGTGATTGTCTCCATGTCTGTGATGTAACACCTTTTGAATTGAAATAACAAGGTTATTGAGGTTCTTCAAAAAAAATTGTTGTTTGAGTTATCTACTTGTTTGCTTTCCATTCAAGGAGTGGTGTAAATGCTTGCAAGTAGGTAATGAGGGTATTTTATTTTCAGGTGGATTGCAAAGTAGAATTTCATGACAGGATTAAGTAGATATTTCTATCATAATGTGATGGAAGCTTGAAGGTTATCAAGGTTATGTTATGGTATTATAATATGAGGCATGATATGTGACTCTATAGCCCAAGGTAGGAAATGGTCCGACATAGTTGTCTTTCCCCATTCTTAGAAATAATATTTAAATTCAAACAAATTTTAAATGCTTTTGTTCTATATTTTGTTTCTGGAAGTGCAATGCAATTTTGTATTCTCATGCTCTAAATGTTGAGTGTTGTGGGAGTAGCCATCCTTTTGAAATATTCTATTTATTGAGCACTTACATGAGAATTCATTTGCTATTTACAATGTACATGGTTATTAGTTGCATAAATTCATAGGTACAATGTGTAGGATTACCCTCCTAGGTTTTGCAGAGCCTGAAGTGTAGGGGAGAAAAGAGTAAAATCCATCTCCCGTTCATTGGAAACTAATCTTGAAGTTCTCAAACATAAGTATTGTCTATCCTTTAGAGGATTTTCAAGGTTCAGTTGGAAAAAACACTAATAGATTGGCAACTCTGCTGGGGAATGAACTTTGAAATTTGGTTGTAGACTATTCTACCAAAGAGTCATTACAATCTCAAAATATTATTTGTAACCATAGATTGAAAATTTTGGAATCTTATTTTCCCATCTAAGTGACCAACATATTGACGACTACATGGGGGACATCAAAGGGGTATCCATGTGGAAAGAATCAAAGCATTTGATGAATCTAAACATCTAGTTTAGATATTGAAGTTTTTAGACCTAGAAGAGGTTTTGTTGCAGTAGATTTAAAATAATTTATGTGTGACTCTGTTGTTGGAGGAGGCCCAAAATGAATTTCATCTTTGAAAGAGATTCATAGTGTTTGAAGTTTAGTCCTCCATAAAGAGAGGTGGCAACTCTATCAAAAGAAACTAATGAAGATGTGAAGAAAGTTTTAGATCTATAAACATTTCCAGTTAGGAAGAAGAATTTACATTAGCTACAACATATCCAGGTATTTTTCATATTTTGAAGGATAATATTATGTATGAAAACCATGTTTGAAAGTCTTAGAAAAACTTATGTTCTCTTATTCAGTGAGTGTTAGCACCAATAGAAAGGGAGTTAAGAAAGCTAAGAGTTAATGGTTGTAAGTAGGAAAGGAATGAATCACATAATTATTTGTATAAGGATTGTTATTATGACTTTCTTTCTATATTTTTAAATACTACAATGTAACAACAACCACAGTTCTAGCTATGTCTTTAGAGAAAGCCTTTCTCTATGGGAAGATATAGACCGTTAAATTTTAATGGTATTCAAGGTTTCCCAAACCTTGTTCCTAATGAGGTCAGGGAACACTTGCCAAAGTTTAAAGGGAAAAGCTCAGAATCAACATCTCATCATCTGCAAGAGTTTTTTGATTTGATGGGAGATTATGAGATAATTCATGAAGATGTTTTCATGAAGTTCTTTGTTTAATCTCTGAAGGAAGATGCCAGAGATTGGTTTTCATATTTTCCAGTATGTTCTATATCTTCATGGAATGATTTTATGGCAACATTCATAGAACAATTTGGTGAAAGAATTGACCCAAGTTCAGTGAGACAAAAAATTATGAACATCCAGAAAGAAGAAGAAGAGTTAGTCCCAGTTTTCAACTTAATATTTTCAAAGGAAATAAGGGATATTCCAAAAAATATAAGATCAAATGATGTATTGTACTTATTTTTTTACTTAGGTGCATTTGATGAAGAAGTGAGCTATTTGTTAAGAGATAAAGATCCTACAACACTTCATCAAGCATATCAAATTTCCATGGACATTGAAAACAACTCAGAATATTCAATGATGAAGGGATACATGGATACAAGTGATGGTTATCATAGAACACCTTATGCAAATGGAATTCATGGATCATACAATAGAGATGATTGTCAAGATGATAATACTTTTTCTGTTACAATCAATCTATCATTACATGATGCAACTAATTGTGAACTCCAAGTTGAACATCAACAAAATTTCAGCAATGTTGATCATATTTCTTTTGTTCAAGAATTATATGACATGAAGAGGCACAAGGGGGAATCACCATTTGATTTTTTTGTGAGGTTTTTGGATGCCTTGTTGGAGGTCCCTAAAAACTTCAGATTTGAGGATTCAGTGTGCATTGATTTATTTTGTGAAATCTATGAGCTAGGGTTGAGTACTTTTCCCAAAGAATTGAAACCTCATAGTGTTGATTAGGTACTTGATTGGATAAATATTGTTGAAGAAGCCCGATGTGATTATGCACAAAATATGATGTCTCAAAATGCTAGTAGCAATTGTCCTATTCAACAAAATCAGAACATAATGCACACAACTGAAAAATGTATATCAGAAAATGAACATCCATCTTGTCTGAATGAGAATGATGATTGTAATCAACTCACAAGTAGCATATATACAAATCAATGTAACAATTATGAAGATAAGAATACATGGTATGATGGAAAAATAGATATACATGAAATCCCACCTTGTAATATCTTGGTGGTGCAGGAGCACCATGTTTAAGTCATTAAATTAGATAGTCCTGGTTTGAGTTTTATGAATTTGAAGTCTTTTGATGTAATAAGGCCATTTCAAGGCAATTATAGTGTTTTACGAGTCATTTTGAGTCATTTGGGTGATTTGAGAGTTTATTGTGCAAAAAGGTCTTAAAATTGAAAAGTTGTCAAATTTGTAAAGTTGCAAAATTGTAACAAATTTGATTATCAATTGTCAGATTTTTGAAAGTTGGTTTTTTGGTGGTTGAGGTCAGTTGGGATAGTTTAGTTTTGTGTCATTGAGTTTAAAAAGGCCTCAAATGGCTCGAAGAAGGTGGGTTGATGTAGAAATTTGAAATTTGAATATAAAAAACTCTCATTTCCTGCGTTTTCTTGAAAATTTATGTGTTACCAGTCAATTGTACGACCTGTACAGTGCATCATTTGGCATGAAATTACCTAGAACATATAGGAGGTTGAATCTACTTTCAAATGCATCTAGTTTGAGGTTTATTCATTAAGTTTTGCAAATTTTATAAGCAAATAAGGGGAACTGCCTGTGTATACCCTATTTTAAGGGTTTTGAGTGTGCAAATGATATTTTAAGCCATTCCACCCACTGTTTTCTTTTGTAGCTTGGTGGAATGGCTCAGTAGGGAATTTTTTAGGTGTGTACATGGTTCATTGGTGCAAGGAAGATGATTGAAGGCTTTTTGTGTTGCTTTCCTGAGGAAATTTGTGTAAATTTTGCTTGAAAATGGAGGTTTTGAACTAGGGTTTAGTGAAATTGTGATGACAAAGGATGGTGAATGAATTTGTAAGCATGTGTAGGAATAATTAAGGGTGTTTGAAGTGGTGGAAGGGTTTAGAAAAGGTCTGGTATATAGTTTTTCAATAAACCCCCATGGAAATTGCCTGAAACAAGGGTTTCTTGATTACGGGTCTTGGAAAGTGTGGCTCTGTGAATAAATGGTGAAATTGGTGGTATTTTTGACTGGTTATTGCTTCCCCATTGAGTTTTGTGCTTGAAGAATAGTTTACAGTAGGGTCCCTTTATAAAAGTGACCTAATTTATGGTCTTGGATAGTGTAGGTACCTTGTTTTGACAAAGTTGTCCTAAAGAAACCTAATGGTGTTTTGAGGTATGTTGTATTAGGGGTTAATGGGTGTTTGAAGATGTCTTTGGTTTGAGGGTTTGGTACTGGATTGTGGAGTTGAGGTCAAGAAACCTTTGTTGAATACCTACAAGGAAGAATAGGTGGGTTTGTGGAAGATAGGAAAGATAAGGTTGTAAAGTCTGAAAGAGGGTTGAATTGGTTCAATTTGAGATTGGAACCAAGTTGCTTCACTATTTGACATCAATTGGTATCAAAGCAATAGGAAGTAGATCTCTTGTGGGAGAAGGTTGAAGTTTGTGCAAGGAAAAAAAAAGGTGGAATTTGAGGAGTCAAGATGCCTCCTAAAGGAAGCATGGTTGTTAGAAAGATTGATTAGCAGGCTAGAGAACTAGAAGCCTTGAAGAAGGAGATTGCTGCATTGAAGTCTAAAGTTGGGGTCACCATGGATGAAAGTGATTCTAAATAAGAAGAAACTTCTAGTGAAGAGGAATATTTGGATCCAGAGGATGTGAGGATGGCAAATCTTTTGAAGGCTATGAGAGGTGATGGACATAGAAAAATGGATTTTCCATACAGAATTACTTTAAAAGTGAAGAAGTAGATGAATATCACAAGGTGAAGAAGGCTAAGACCAACTTGAAAGGGCATGCTTTGTTGTGGTGAAACTTTGTGCAATATGAAAGGCAGAAAAAGGGGAAGACCAAGATTACTTCTTGGGAGAGAATGAAGAAAAAAATTAAAGGTAAGTTCCTTCCTAGTGATTACAATGTTCAATTGCTTACAAAAATTCAAAATCTCAAGCCAAAGGACTTAGATGTGCAAGTATACACCAAGAAGGTCTATAGATTAAGTATAAGGAAAAAGAATGAGGAAGATGAAGTAGAAAAAGTTGCAAGCTATCTTAATGGTGTGAGGTATAATATTCAGGATGAGATAAGTTTGATGACACCAAAAAAAGTTGAAGAATGTTTTCAAATGGCCATAAGGGCAGAAGAAAAAGTGAAAAGGAGACAAGAAAAGACAACAAGAGGTAGAGGTAGTACTTCTAGAGGTAGAGGAACTTTTTCTACCCCAAGACAATCTAATGAAGACCAAGAAGATGCTGGTAAAGGTAAAGAACAAGTGTTTGAATCTAGAGGTGGATGGAGAGGTGGAAGAACAAGCTTTTGGGGAAAATATATAGATTAAGGAAGAGGTTCTAATATGTTTTTAGGAAGATGTTACAATTGTCAAGAGTTTGGACATCCATCCTACAAGTTCCCTAAAAAGTTTGGTGTTACTTCAAGTGGGGGTGAGAGAAGAGGTGAAAAGAGAGTCCAAATTGTGCAAGAAGATGAAGGAGAAAGTGTCAACTCTTCAAGTCATGTTGTTGCACCTAAATTTGGTGAATCATTGATGCTGAGAAGACAACTCTTGAAGGCCTCTATTCAATTCATTAAGTGTCTACACATTGCAAAGGAGAGCTCTATTCAAAAACACATGTAAGAGCAAAGGTAAAGTATGCAAGGTAGTGATAGATTCAAGATCCAATGATAATATGGTGTCAAGTGAAATGGTTGAAAAACTGAAGTTAGTAAAGGTTTCTCATGAAACACTATATAGGGTGTTTTGGTTGAGTGATAATAAGTCTCTTTTGGTTAATGAACAAGCACTTGTTGAGTTTCATATTGGTGGGTATAGAGATAAGGTGCTTTGTGATAGTGTGCCTATGGATTTTTTCCATTTTTTTCTTGGAAGGCCATGGAAATTTGATAAACGTGCACTCTATGATGGAAGAAGCAACACATATCAGATTGAGCAAGATGGGAACACATTCACTTTGATTCCATTGCAAGAGGAAGTCGAGGAGCAGAAAAAGGTAGAAAAAGTAACCATGATGGGTAATAAAGAGTTTGTGCAAGTTGATGGTGAAAGGGAGATGAAGATTACAACCACCCTAAGGATGGAAGCAGCCATGACAGTGAACTTGCAATCCCACCTTGTAATATCTTGGTGGTGCAGGAGCAACATGTTTAAGTCATTAAATTAGATGATTCTAGTTTGAGTTTTGTGAATTTGAAGTCTTTTGATGTAATAAGGCCATTTCAAGGAAATTATAGTGTTTTATGAGTCATTTTGAGTTGTTTGGGTGATTTGAGAGTTTATTGTGCAAAAAGGTGTTAACATTGAAAATTTGTCAAATTTGTAAAGTTGCAAAATTGGAACAAATTTGAATATCAATGGTCATATTTTTGAAAGTTGGTTTTTTGGTGGTTGAGGTCAATTGGGATAGTTTAGTTTTGTGTCATTGAGTTTATAAAGGGTTCAAAGGGCTTGAAGAAGGTGGGTTGATGTAGAAATCTGAAATTTGAATATCAAAAACTCTCATTTCCTGCGTTTTCTTGAAATTTTTTGTGTTACCAATCAATTGTACGACCTATACAGTGCATCATTTGGCATGAAATGACTTGGAATAGATAGGAGGTTTAATCTACTTTCAAATGCATCTAGTTTGAGTTTTATTCATTAAGTTTTGCAAATTTTATAAGCAAATTAGGGGAATTTCCTGTGTATACCTTGTTTTAAGGGTTTTGAGTGTGCAAATGACATTTTAAGCCATTCCACCCACTGTTTCTTCTGTAGCTCAGTGGAATGGCTCAATAGGGAATGTTTAGGTGTGTACATGGTTCATTAGGGCAGGTAAGATGATTGAAGGCTTTTTGTGTTGCCAACCTGAGGAAATTTGTGTAAATTTTGCTAAAAATGGAGGTTTTGAACTAGGGTTTGATGACAGAGGCTAGTGAATGAATTTCTAAGCATGTGCAGGAATAATTAAGGGTGTTTGAAGTGATGGTAGGGTTAGAAAAGGTCTAGTATATATTTTTTCAATAAACCCCCATGAAAATTTCCTAAAACAAGGGTTTCTTGATTAGGAGTCTTGGAAAGTGTGGCTCTATGAATAAATGGTGTAATTGGTGGTTTTGTTGACTGGTTATTGATGCCCCATTGAGTTTTGGGCTTGAGGAAGAGTTTACAGTAGGGTCCCTTTGTAAAAGGGACCAAATTTGTGGTCTTGGAAAACATAGGTGCCTTGTTTTGACAAAGTTTTCCCAAAGAAACCTAATGATGTTTTGAGGTATGTTGTATTAGGGGTTAATGGGTGTTTGAAGATGTCTTTGGTTTGAGGATTTGGTACTGGATTGTGGAGTTGAGTTAAAGAAGCCTCTATTGAATACCTATAAGGAAGAATAGGTGGGTTTGTGGAAGATAGGAAAGATAAGGTTGTAAAGTCTGAAAGAGGGTTGAATTGGTTTAATTTGAGATTGGAACCAAGTTGCTTCCCTATTTGATATCACTTGGTTAATGAAGAAATAAAGGAGATGCAATATGTCCTTCCATGTCATGATTTGATCAGTGACAATGGTTCAAGTGTTGTTGATTTCTCATTACAAATTAGTGGTCAAGATATTGAAGATGAAAATTTAAGGACTCATTTTGAAAATTTTGACCATAGTTTATGCAGTGATGGATTTTCTTGTGATGAGGATCATAATGACAACAAACCTGGTTGATTTTTTAAGGATTATGAATGCTCCTATGAGGATGATCTAGAGGTATTTTCTTCACATTTAGGATGCAATGACATGAATGTTCATGAAGTCACTTGCTCACAAGTGAATGACCAAATTTCACTTGATGTATACCTAGAATGTAGTTTGGGTTTTCCATCAATAGAGCATACTAACTTTGTGAATGATGATGAATTTGAAGATAAGAATGTGTGTGTTCAATATTTAGATCTTAAGCATAGTGCCAAATATGATGATAAGGATGTTGATGATGTTGACTATGATGCCAATGAACAAGATTATGTCTCTGCTACTTGTGAATTCCTATGTGAAGCAGAGATGGAAATGTTTGTGACACATGAAGAGGATGTTGATTTGGAAAACATTGGGAAATGTGTTGATTTAGATCTGTTTGTGAAGCCATTAGCTCATGAAATCAATCATTAGATGGAATATGCTTGTTTCTTTGTAAAAGTGGACATGTCTCCATTCAATGAGGAGTGCATTCATGTGAAAGAAAATGAAGGTTCTTGTTCTATTTCTAATGAAAAAAATTCAAATAATAGTGAGTCTTTGGCACATAGGTCAACATGCCTATCAACTGATAGCACACGTGAAGTTACTAGTACACATGAAAGTCTTTTTGCTAACCCTGTTAATTTTGAAAATGTTAGCATTAAAAATGATTCAGGTATTCATATTGAAATTGTGGAGGGTAATATTGAACATTTTATGAAAAATTAATGTGATTTTTTTTGGCTCAGGGTTAAATTTTGAATTATTTGAGCATTTATTTGAAACATTTCACATGGAATTGCATAATGGTTTGAAGAATGGATTTGAAATCATGTATGAACTTGAGATGGAAGTTTTTGTTGATGCATGGGATGTTGTTAGTACTCATATTTTTTGTGGTAACCCTGATTTGAACAATGACAATGATATTGTGGATTTTGATGAATATTGTTTCAAGACCACTGGGGCATGTAATAGTGTGACTAATTTGCAGTGCTCAAATGAATGTGACTACCGATATAATATAAATTAGTTTGAGCATATGCCTGTGTATGAACACTTTTTGCTCATCACTTAAAATGAATGCTTGTATGACATGGGACAAAAATTAGAGGATGACTCTAAGATTATAGTTTTGTCTTTCATTCAATCTAATTTCTTAGACTTAGAGCTACAAATTGACTTCAATGAATCAAGGCATATATTTCTTGATGGGACTATTGAACATATTGTTTATGACAATTTTATGTTTGATATGGAAACTGAATATGATGTCAATGATCAAGTGGACTATGAATGTTTTCATTTTTTAGTTCAGTTGGATGAGATTTTAATGGAACATGAGAGTGAGTTGGATAAGGTAAAATGTCACATTGGTTATGGATTTCAGTTAGGGTCTGGTTGTAGATATCCGATTGACAAGGTCAATGGTGGAATTGGAAAGTATAGTGATGTGGCTAAGCATGCCAATGGTGATTGTAGTTTTCAGATATACAATGAAGGTATTTTTAGACTGGGCCTAGTGCAAACAACAAAGAACATGTTTGACAGAGGAAAATGTTGGTTCTTCTTTTCACTTGGTGGCTTGGTGCCATCACATGAAGTTTAAAAATTGAATAAAGGAGAAGTTACAAAGCACCCAATGGATTAGCACTTGGTCCAATCCCTAGAGATTTGGAATCTCACCATACCCGCAAAGGGCATGCATCCCCGAACTAGAGCCATTGGTGGAGCTTGCAAAATCTATGGTCATTTTTGAATTGCTAAGGTCTTTGGGGTTTTAAAAATCCTCAATTGTATCTAATTAGAGTTCTAAATTGTATATAGGGCTTAAACCCTCTTAAAATCCTAATTATTCCAGGTGGGCACTTTTTTTTCTATTTGATCGGTGACCCTTGGCTCCCGGTTCCTAATTGGCCTAGTTACAACTTATGTCTTGGGTGATCATTCTTTTACCATCCCCTTCACCTTCTTTTCTGGTCATGGCCCCTTTGTTTTGATTGACATTGATATGTTTTCGAGATGTCGAGGGGACCTTGATGCATCTCATCCTAACATGTGGTTGTCCTTATGATCGGGGCGTCGAGGAGACCTTGAATTGTCTCAATATGATATGTTTATGTCTCTTCGATGATGCTTGGTGGTGATTGAAGTATTTGGTGGGACTCGATGGGATGGAAGAAAAGGATTATGGTGGTGACATGTAGATAGGTGACACTATGTGGTTGCTCGATATGGGAAGTAACATCATTGTTGTGAGTTACATGATGCAAATGTGGAAGGTAGGAGACATGTGGCTGAATCCTATGCCATCACCAACTTGTTCCCATTGTTGATGTGACATGAACATTGTAAAACTAAACAATGAAGAGCGATATAAAATCCTTATATATCCTCCAACGCTCAAGCCACAAACATCACGAAAAACTTTCTACAACTCGATTCATTTGAGCGATGAGAGATGGGAGGTAAAATAACTATGGGTTGTGATTGTGCCACATGTCAGCATATTGTGCCTACATCGCCTATCACAAAAGACCTTTTCATTTAAGATAAACTATAGCGATGAGCGATGAACAGAAGATGGTGACATCAAAGGTGGATAGATGGCAGTTGCCCACCAACCCGCTAAGATTTTGTGGGCCCATGATTTTAGCCAGTGATATAGCAGGAGATGGTATAGATTGTTTGGATTTTGATCTGACAGTGATCGTTGAGTGTATTCACATCACCGAAGTATGAATAGAACCTGGAAGTATTATGGTGATGAGGGATGACTGATGGGTGAATATTCTGGATAATATTCCTTCCACTGGAGCTATTCTACACATTGGTCTTTCATTTGGTCAAGTTGTGGGTGGATCGATGATGAGCAATGGTTCCAAGTATGAAGAGATAAAGACAAAAGTGGAAACAAGGAAATATTAAAAGGAATCACTGAAAGAAAATAGGGGGTAAAGTGTAAATGAGCTGTTACAACGACCCATTGATGCCTTTTGGAATCTAGGAAAAAATATTCATCGACAAATACAAATTATTTTGTCCCACATTTTCTCCCTCCCTTGAATGAAAAATGTAACTGCATTGGGGAATATTTTTGCAGCGATCGAATTGGATTTGGACATGTGTGCATTCTAGCCCGAGGCTTGTTTTTCTCCTTCGTTTCTATAAGAAGGAATTCACGACTAGTAATGTAGGTTCTAATTTCTGGGAAGGTTCTTAGCTTTAGGTTTTGGCCATGAAAGAGGTTGTATACTGAAATTGTTAAATGCTAAGGGTAAAGGTCCATATGCTATAAATCCATATATTGTAATGCTCCTGTAACTTGAATGCACCTATATGAATGCATATTGTTATGTGATTATCTCCATGTTTGGGATGTAACACCTTTTGTATTGAAATAAAAAGGTTATTGAGGTTCTTCAAACACATTTGTTTTTTGAGTTATCCATTTTTTTGCTTTCCATTCAAGGAGTGGTGTAAATGCTTGCAAGTAGGTAATGAGGGTATTGTATTTTTAGGTGGATTGCTAAGTAGAATTTCATGACAAGCTTAAGTAGACCTTTTTGTCATAATGTGATGGAAGCTTGAAGGTCATCAAGATTATGTTATGGTATTGTAATATGAGGTATGATATGTGACTTTGTATCCCAAGGTAGGCAATAGTCGAACACAGTTGTCTTTCCCCATTCTCAAAAACAATCTTTAAATTCAAAAAACTTTTAAATTCTTTTGTTCTATGTTTTGTTTCTGGAAGTGCAATGTACTTCTATATTCTCATGCTCTAAATGTTGAGTGTTGTGAAGGAGTAGCCATCCTTTTGAAATATTCTGTTTATTAAGCACTTACATGAGAACTCATCTACTATTTATAATGTACATGGTTATTGGCTGCATAAATTCATAGGTACATTGTGTAGGACTACCCTCCTAGGTTTTGCAGAGCCTGAGGTGTAGGGAAGAAAAGTGTAAAATCCATCTCTCGTTCTTTGGAAACTAATATTGAAGTTCTCAAACATAAGGACTGGCTATCTTTTAAAGGATTTTCAAGGTTCAACTAGAAAAAAAACCAATAGAACGTAAAGGTTTTGGGAGTAACAATTATGAAATTAAAGTCTAGAATGTATACCTCGTAACTTGGGGCTTGGCTACTCTCTTGAGCAATCTAGGAAAAAACCATTGATAGGTTGTTGTTATGTCCTAACACTTTAGTTGATAAACACATTAATATATTGACCAGGTAGTGTCCAAAGGCTATATGCAATAGGAGACATCTCAACTATCTCTCTCAGGTTTCCTAAATACCAATTAACCAAATAAATCTCTAAACTAAAAAGCCTCTAAACTTAGAAAGCAAGAAATCATCTATCTAGAAAACTAGAAATAATTAAACTAGAATGAAGAAAACTATGAATTTTAAAAGCATCACCACTTAGCTACAACCTGTAGGATTGACATTGAAAACATGACACACACATGAAAATAGAGTCCAATTTCGATTATTATCTACTAAAAGAAAGTACAAAATGAGAAGTAAAATAATTATCTATCTAATCTATAACCCTCGAGTGGCCAACTCTTGGGTGTTTCTACAGCTATCTTAGATCACATGCACTGGTAATATCCAAATTAATTCATTCAAAGAACACCATTCACATTGTTTAGTAGTTCCAAAGTGGCGGGAAAAACTCATTTTATTCATATGGAAGTTTCTCTTAGAAAGACATAATGGAAGCATAATGATATTCTTCTATATTCATTGTTTTCAACAAGTACATATTTATATAAAAGCGGTTAACAAAATATTACTTTCCAGTTCAATTGAATGTCAACAACTATTGGAATTTAAAGCCCATGACATGAAATATTAAGGAGGCTTGGTACAAGCCATAAATTTTTTAGAACTGAAAAATAACAGAAACTATGAAGACTCGGTCCATAACATATGCTCCTGAAATTCTTACGCACACTCTCTTGTCTTCAATAGTGTTGAAATTTGTGTTAACCCTTTTGACTGGAATGGTAACCAATGGTGGAAGTTGACTTGTGGAATGCTCAAGAAATAAACCATTAAGTAAACACAAATTAGCTTATTTTGACTAATTTCAAGAAATAAAGTTTGCACGCTTATTCATAAAAAGAGAGAAATTATTTATCCTAAAGGTAATTAATTGGTAGGGTAAGTTTGGTTGAAAGGTATAAGTTTGAGTATTGAGTCCATTATATTGATGAGGCTATTTTTACCTCATCATTTCCTCCCCTTCCTAATCCTGAGCAAGTCCTCCTGCTCTCTAGTGTGTTCCTTGCCCTTCATTTCACTTATTCATTTCCTCATACTTGGCACTGAGATCATAGAAGTCATCTGCCTCTGAATCTAGTTCCTTTGGCTCCCTGAGGAATCCCTGATGAAAAGTGACTCTTTGTAACCATATTTCAAATCTATTATCACTCTAGTCTGTATTGGTATATTCTGAAGGAGGTGGTGAGAGAATTAGAAGTCTATATCTCATACCAATCCAATTAACCTTTAGTTCTTTAAGGATTTTGGCCAGAGCTACTGCCCTTCTATAGGACCATTTAATATTAAGAGGTGATATCAGCTCTCTTTTCCTGAGATACATAGGGAGAGGGGTATACCATTCCTCACAGGCATGCCAAGCTTTTCCTACCAATTTTGGTCCTTGATCCTAAAAGTGATCATAGCATAGCCAGAGGTTATTATTGTACTTTCCATGTACCTCCTTTCTAAGTTGAATGCCTAGAAATTGTTCCTTGAAAAAGAAAGGATTCCTATGAGGATATCTCATTTGCAACCCCACAATCTTTTCTGCATGTGCATATTCCCTTGATCTATCTTTCTAGTGAAGCTGATTTCTCATTGTAGATAGGAATGATATCAATTGGACTTCTCCCACAAATAAATTAACAAAGAAATTTGTATATTCTTCCAAGAGAAAATTATGAACAAAGAATTCACATAACAAATATTGTTGTTCAGGAAGTGACTCAACAAATATCTTTACAAATTCCTTATCATCAGGATCATGTGGCTGATTTTGGTGAATTCTTTGTAACTTCCATCTTAAGAGTTGTTCATTAAGAAACATAGAGTATAGCCTAGATAGTCTTCTACAAGCTAATAATAGTTCACCAATTTCACAAGCATCTTGTTTGCCTCTATATGCTTTATGAAATGATTCTTTTAACATTACTAATTTCCTTTTTAGCCTATTATTCTCAAATTCCACATACCTTAGAAGATAGCATCACTCTATCCATTTCATTAATATTGGAGGGATGCATACCTGGAACCATTCTATAACAATGGGTTCAATTTTTGTCTCCTTTGATTCCATTATTGGTTTAGTGTCACTCTCTTGCAAATATTGCTCTAATTCCACAATCTTACTCATAGAAGCATTCAATTCAGTTTCCTGTCTATTTCTTTACTCTTCAAAAGAATTAAATAATTGCATAAAATTGTTTTTCAAACCTTGAATATGTTTATCTCTTTCATACAGATCAACCTTGTGTTGCTTATCTTGTTGATTCCATTGCTAAATTTGGTATTGCAGCTGCTTAATGAGTTTATCTTTTTCCTCCATCTGCACTATCAGCCTTGCAATTTCTTGGTCTCTTTTATTTACAGTTGCAACTTGTGCCTCAATCTCTTCTTTCTGATGGATGATCTGTGCTTCATCATTCTGTAGCATGGTTTTTAATTCAACAATTTCTACTTTTAAATTTTCTAATTCCTCCTCTCTCTGGCCAGATTTTGTATCCCCAGTGTCCACAGAGAAGGATGCGTTAGGAATTTCCATATCACTATGAGGTGCATTTTCCTCAATTTCAAGTATACTTCCAATTCTGTCAAGAAAAGGAGAAAGTCCCCCCATAGGTTCATCTTCATTCTGCATAGAATGTGGTGACTGTATTTTCTCCTCCTCCTGCTCTTTGGGTGATGGTGTTTTCTTGTCTTCTTCCTTAGGGGATTGATCACCCTGCTTTTTTGTTTCATTTATTTCCTCACTACCAGGTGGGATTTCAATTTCCACTACCTTTGTTTGAGTCCTAGCCTTCTTTCTTTTGGAAGTACTTCCTATGTCCTGGGGTTTGGTTTCAGTGGATCCTGAAGACAACCTCTTACTTCTCTGTAGAGGAGGATTCATTTGAAAAGTAACCTTACTCTTTTTCTTCCTATTGCGAGGAGGTTCTTCTTCTTCTTCGGAGTGCACAATTTCCACATCCCTTGTCTGTCCTAGGGTTTCTAGCTCATTGGGAAAGGTTTCCAACGCATCACCGCTGGGAGTCGTTGAGGTTTGTTGGGATTCAGGAGCACCTAATGCTTTAGAGGAGGGCTCTTCTAAAAAATGTTCTTTTTGCTTGGAGGACTCTCCCTCCTCAAGCGGTCTTTCAAATTCTACTTTTTCAAATTTTCACAGGAACTTTTGCCACTTCTTTTCTAGCTTTTTGCAAAAATGATATTTGCATATTAACTGTATGAGATCGTGATGTTTGAGGGGCCCTGTCCCAACTTTGCATTTTTCTATCATAGAGGTTACTGAATGACATAGGAAGGATGGTAAATTAACCCTAAGAGAAGGGTCCTCAATTCCGTGGCACAAATGAATTAACAAATGAAAAGGGGGTCCCACTACTGTAGTTATTTTTCCTTCATAGGTGAAATATTTATTTATCAAGGCTACAATAGTTCTCCAAAGTTTTGGAAGAGATATTCTATGGAAAAATTTATTTTGTCCCCTGGTACTAATGGTAATTACAGGTTGAGGCTCCCCTTCTCTATGGAATAATTCTACCAGTCTTTGATAGGTAACATTGGAATTTTCAGTTAAATCAATTCCTCTATTTTCAAGACCGAAAAGATGAGCAATGGATTTTGTACTTACCTAGAATCACTTGCCATGTACTAGGGTCTACCCATCTGCAAAATTCTTGACAAATTCTTTTACGAGCTGCTCTATATAACCTTTAAAATTTTTCATGAATTCTAGCCACCCAAATTTTTGAAATAGATCCACAATATTTCCCAATGCCAACAATTGAGCTACAAAAATTGGTTCAAACTTTTTCTTGGCCCCTCCCATTTTTTCTTTCTTTCCTTACCACTCTACGAAATTCTGCAGAACTCTGTAATACTTTCCTTTCTAAATTGCAGACAAAAAAGGAACTCTGTGTTGATATACCCAATGGAGGAGGAATTAATCACCTTTCTTGTCACCTTATTGAGTAATTATGATAAGTTTTCATGGGGAATTATGCAACCATTTCCGTACTTCTAACAATCGTGTGATGACACAAGTTTCAAAATTGCAAGAAGGAATAGTTCATGCCAATTAATTAGCCTTTATTCAAAATAAGTACTAACTTTTAAATAAATAAATCTGCATGCACCTTACGTCTTGTCACTAGATCAAATGTCACTTACTTGTGCTGATGTAATTGGATAGTCATATGATTTGGTGAGGGTGGTGGTAGATAATAATGACATGGATGAGATAGTTGAAATGGTGGTGAAAATTATTATGACAAAAAGGGGTGTCATAATAATTTCATTTATTATGGGAAGATTTGGTATGATATGGAAGAATGATTATTAGGGAGCAGATAATAAGGTGGTAGAAAATCAAATGATGGGCATGCATGGAACTTAGAAAAAATCAAAATACTGAAAAAAGGAAAAATCTTACAAAAATATGGAGCATTGCCAAAAAATGCAGCTGGAATGAAGAAAGAGAAAGTTTTAGAGCATCATGGAGAGATGTCAGCAAAATGCAACAACAAGATTGAAGATTCCAGAGCATCGTAGAAAGAGGCAGCCAAGCAATAACCAAATTTTTTTGGAGCATCGTCGAAAGATGCAGCTGGAGCAACAACCAAAAATTTCTAGAGCATCGTCGAAAGATTCAGCCGGAGTAGCAACCAAAAATTTTAGGAGCATCATCGAACGATGCAATTAGAGCAACAACCAAAAATTTCTGGAGCATCATCAAAAGATGCAACTGGCGCAACAACCAAAAATTTCTTGAGCAACCAGGAAAATTTCTGGAGCACCTAAGTAAATTTTGGAGCATTGCTGAAAGATGCCACTAGAAGGAGGAAACAACAAAATTTCAGAGCATTGCTGGAAGATGGTGCTGGAAGGAAGAAAGAGTAGAATTCTGGAGCATCACTGGAAGATGCCACTAGAAGGAAGAAGGATGTGACATTTTGGCCTTTGGCTTCCCGAATCATTGTTGAGTGATGCATCAGAATGCAGGATCAGGATGAGGAGCGAGACAAGTTCATTATATAGGTTCCAGAGCATCGCATCAACAAGTTCCAGAGCATCATAGCAGCTGCGCTGACAAGTTCTAGAGCATCACAACAGGGTGCACCGGAATTGTGTTTACCAATAAGATGAATTCCTAAAAAATATAGAAAAAATTTAGCCAAGTCCAAATGATGAAGTTGATGAAGAAATTGAAGAAACATACTGAAATGATTTTTTTTTTGTTCAGTATTATTTATTTGGAAAAACTATATTGACCCCACCACAACAAAGTCAATGCATTGGATTTCTCCCTGCATTTCTACCATTTTTGTAAATTCTTCTTTATTAATAGGCTTATGGTAGACACATAATCGGTTCCCATTAACTAGAAGAGTTCGGGTATCACCATCAATGGGTTTTAGTTGGACCGAACCATTGATAAATACTTCAAAAATTCCATATGGTCCAAGCTAGTGTGTTATGAGTTTCCCTTGATGATCCTTGTATCTGGAATCAAACAATAATGCCCAATCCCCATTATGGAATTCTATTTTCTTCATATGTTTATCATGCCAGACCTTGCGTTGTTGTTGGAATAGTTCAGTTTGATGGATGGTGTCCAAACGAAGTTCGTCCAATTTGCTAAGCTGTAAAAATCTCTTGATTTGGGCTCGTTTAAGATCTATACCCAACTCCATGGTTGTTCTAAGGGTTTGGAGTTTAAATTCAATGGGAAAGAGGGGATTGTTCCCAAAGACTAACTCATATGGACTATAGCCAGTAGTTGATTTCCAAGTGGTGTTGTAGGCCCAGACAACTTCAGGTAGTTTCCTAGCCCAATCTTTTCTTCCTGAAGCAACCATTTTTGTTAAAATGTTTTCCAATTCCCTATTAGTGACTTCAAATTTTTTTGTTCGCCTGAGGGTGGTAGGGTGAGGACTTCTTGTGACTTACTTGGAAATGATCTGTGAATGCGAGCAAAAGTTTAGACATAAACTGGGGGCCCTGGTTTGTGACAATTGTCCTTGGAGCTCAAAATTTGAGGAAAATTTAGTTGTAAAGGAAATTAGCTACCTGTTTCTCCCTAGCAACATGTAGGGCTTGCACTTTCGCCCACTTATTTAGGTAGTCGCTATAGACCAAAATATACTCCTTTCCTTGTGAAGGAGGGTCTATAGGGCCGATAAAATCGAATCCCCATTTTTCAAATGGTTCAAGGACTACCTAGGGTTGCAGGGGAATTTCATTAGATGCAGTTGTTCTTCCTACCCTTTGGAATTCATCACATTTGTGAACGTATTTCTTGATGTCCTTATGCATTGAAGGCCAGTAGTACCCTGCTCCCAAAATATTGTGAGTCATCTTCTTAACAGAATAATTCCCTCCTGAAGGATCATCATGATAGGCTCTAAGGATACTATAGGTCTCATTTTCTCTGACACAATGTTATAAAACCATATCAAGTCCACATCGAAATAGGATTCTATTAATCCATCTGAAAGGAGCACTTGCTCTAATGAGGCATTTCTTCTGTTTTGATGAAAAATGAGGTGGTACCTCTACAATGGACAAATAATTTGCAATATTGGCAAACCAAGGGGTTTTAGTAGAGATGATGAACACATTTTCATTTGGAAACTCGTCTTGTACCAGAGCACAGTCACCATCATGTTTAATCCGGGATAAGAAATCTGTGACTACATTGGACTTCCTTGGTTTGTCAACAATTGTTACATTGAATTCCTAGAGGAGAAGTAACCACCTAATTATCCTTGTATTTACCATAGGTTTATTCATGAGGTACTTTATGGTTGAGTGATCTGTGTACACTGACTTTGTATCCTGTGACATAATGTTGAAATTTCTTGATTGCATGAACTACAACCAAGAATTCTTTCTCTATTGTGGTATAATTCTTTTCTGTTGGCGTCAAATTCTTACTGATGAAATATATGGCATATTTTCTGCATTCTCATCTTCTTGTACTAGAACCACTCCAATGGCATCATTGGACATGTCGGCATAAATATGGAATGGAAGGTTCCAATTAGGTCCTCGAAGGATAGGAGAAAAGATGAGTTTCTCCTTGATAATTTTAAATGATGACTGACATTCAGGTGCCCAAATGAACTCTACATTCTTTTGAAGGAGGGAAAACATAGGGGCTACAATTTGTTGAAGTTTTCTATGAATCTTCGAAAGTATCTAGCATTCCCTAAGAAACTTCTGACATCAGGTTGGGTTTTTGGAATCTCGAGTTGTTGTATTACTTCGATTTTATTAGGATCAACCTTAATCCCTTTAGCTGAAATATGGTGTCCCAACACTATTCCTTGTTCCACCATTATGAGACATTTCTCATGGCTTAGGGACAAATTATGATTCTCACATCATTTTAACAACTTATCTATATTCTTGAGGGCTTCATCAAAAGTTGAATCATATACAGTGAAGTCATCGATATAAACTTCCACACACTCATTTACCAACTCAACAAATATAGCTAGGATAACCCTTTGAAATGTTGCAGGAGCATTACACAACCCAAAGGGGAGAGCCCAATATGAAATTGTCCCCCAAGGGTAGGTAAAGGTCATCTTATCTTGGTTTTCTGCTGCTACATGTATCTGGTTGTATCCACTAAATCTGTCCAAAAATGAAAAATATTTCCTCCCAACCAAGTTATCCATCACTTGGTCTATGAATGGCAGAGGGAAATAATCTTTGCATGTTGCTTTGTTAAGCTCCCTATAGTCTACACACACTCTCCACTTCCCATTCTTCTTTGGAACTATAAACAAGGGTGACACCCATTTTCTATCAGAAATTGGGTAGATAAACCCTACTTGTAAGAGTTTCTCAATCTCGGTTTTAATGATGTCTTTCATAGCAGGATTGAGTCTCTGTTGTGGTTGGAAAATAGGTCGAACATCCTTAGTATAGATATGATGAGTACACACACTGGGGTGTATTCCTCTCACATATGTATAGTCCCAAGTGAACACTTTAGATCGATTCACCAAGGTGTCAAACAATCTGTGTTCTTCCATCTTAGTCAACGAACTATTAATGTTCAAAGTTTTTCATCGTAGAAACATAATAGTTTTAACTCCTGGATGGTTGGATGTGATAGTGTACATGGTCCTTATTAGGGTGTTAAGAGGATAGCTGTGAGGTACAATTTTATGAAGCTGAGCAACATCTACAAAGAAATGGTGAGTTTTTGGAAGTAAGTTCATCAAAGGACAAGGTAATCGTATGAAACTGGCATCATCAAATTCTATGTGATCTATGTTGATTGGGTGTCCTAGGATTTCTTCTATGTCCATCATCTCCTCACTGCTCAAATCCATAGTAAGACTTTCCACGTTGTTTTCTGATTCATCCTCTAATTCTTCACCATGTTGTCTGATGACTACCATGGCCAATGAAGCCAAATTTTCCTGTTGGTTGGGACTTTTTGGTTCATCAACCCATACTTTATTGTGTTCGGTAGGCTTGGCAGGAGGATACAAAAACAAATGTTTGCTATTAGATCCATGTGAGATGGTCATTCCTCCCTCTCTATAGTCAATTTTGGCTACAATAGTAGTCAACCATGGGCATCCAAGAATTATTGGATAACTATCTTTGGGTGTAAGGCACTCAATTATCTAAAAATCTACAAGATATTCCCATCCATCTACCTTTAAAAGAACGTTTTCAATGATGCCCTTGGGAATAGCTATGGATTGATTTTCCATATGTAAGACTGTAGTTGTGGGGAATAAATCAGTAAGTCCCAGCTTTTCCATCACATCAATAGTCATTATGTTAATGGCTACTCCAAGGTCCACCAAAGCATTAGGTATTGCTACCTCATTAATTGTTACTATTATAAGCAGACTACCTAGATCATATTTTAGAGCAGAGGTCATCCTAGCCAACAAGTCAACTAGGTACCCATTTATGTGGATAGTATTGATTCATTTTGGTTTTCTCCTTGGGGTTTTGATACACAATTGTTTAATTAGCTGGTTCAACTCAGGAATTTCCTTAATCTCTTGTAGCAAAGGGACGTCAATATGCAATTCTTGATTTCTTGTATTAATGTAGTTTCAGTGGTTGAGGTCATTCTAGAGTATCTTTCATAGTAATTGGTTTTAGACACTCTAGAAAAGGTGCTTTGATCTTGTCCTTCAATGCGGGATCCTTCAAAAGTTTAGTTGGAGATTGACCCCCTCCTCCTAAGGTAGGTCAGAAGCTCCAACTAAAGACAACTGGTTGGGCTTGTGTTGAGTGGTGTCTGGGATTTTTCTATGGATGTGGGCATTATTGTGGTTTTCTTAGCAGACTTCTTGACAGGTTCATCTATGATTTCTTCAATAGTTAGCTACAAAACTATTTTTCCAAACCTCAATTGTAGTTTTACATAGTGTATGGTGTTAAGTCTAGTAATATTGTCTTGGTTGGCAGAATACACTGGAGTATTTGGACGATTGTTCTTTGGGTTCAGGACTGGTTGCACTGGAAGTGGTGGTTGGTTAACTTGTTCATTTTGTTGAGTATTCTGGGGAGGTGGTAGAAGATTCTATTGTCGAGTAGGCATCCTCCTGGGGCCAATATAAAATTGATGATGAGGTTGATTCCATAAAGGAATGGGGTTTTTAGGGTACCATTGTTGTTGAGGCTAGTTAGGCCACCGAGGGTTACCTAAATATTTATTTTCCCATTCAGGTAGTCCCTAGGGATAGGTTCCCCAATTAAGGGGTACTGGAGGTGGTGCTTGAGGCCAGGGTGTTGCCCATTGATTATTGTTCCAATTAGGTTGGGGTCTCTAGTTAGGGTTTGAATTCTGGCCATAGGAAAATTTCCTCCAGTTCTTTGATTTACAATGTTTACTTCTTCCTCAACTGAGGTTGTTCTCTTCTTGGAATTCTTGATGGCATTCAGAAGCTCACACTGATTAGTGGGATGATTTTTGTCACACTCCTGACAAACACCAATCTTGTCAACTTTGTCCAAAGGACATTCTCTTAGCAAATGTTTGTTTTGGCACCTGGGGCAATAAATAAACAAAGTTTGAGGATTTCACGTTTTATCCTGTATGCCATCTAAGGTGGTGTTTAACTGAACAAGAATGTTGGTTTTGAAGTTGGCTAGCTCTTCACAAAGTTTTCCTATGTCATTGGAACCTTTAAAGAAGGTGGACTTCCTGATTCCTCCTCAAGTACGAGAGAAGTTCTGACACAATTCCGTAATATCTTCCAGCCCCAATTGGGAGACATCTCCTTTTCCCATTAAATTCAAGCTCCTTCGAGCTTCATCATCGAGACCTTTGAGAAATAGGGTCTTCAGAATATCAATATTGATAACCTCTCCACCACAACGTTTATATAAGAAGATAAACCTATCTAGGTAATCCTCTAAACTTTTATCCTCATTTTTCCTTATTTTGAACAGTTCTTCTTTCCTATCATTGACCCTACAATAACTTTGATATTTCTCCAAAAAGGTAGACTCCATTTCATCCCAGGTGGTTATCGACTAAGAAGCTAATCCCATAAACCAGTGCATGGCTGAGTCTTTTAGAGTGGAAGGGAAAAGCTTGAGTTTCTGATTATCATTCTTGTAGTCATATGTCTGACAAAAGACTTTAAACTCAAATAGAAACTGATCAGGGTCCTCAGTAGACAAACCTTGAAAGGTTGGCAAGAAGGTTGGTGAGATATTTTTCATTGTTGTATCATCATCTGCATCAATAGCAATAGGATAAGTGAATGTGCATGGTGGTGGTGGAGGGTTATTGCTATTGTTGGCAACATTTCTATGGTCACCCATGATGTTGAAGATAATGTGACTCTCTTCAAAAGTTAGCTCAATTGGACGAGGTTCTAGAGTTTGTAAAGGAATATGCTCCTTGAAAACTATGTGTTCTCTTTCTAGGGTATGTGGGAAGGTCTCAGGTTGACCTTGTTCGGTCAATTCCTTAGTAATTTCTTGATCTAATTTTCCTTCCTCCCTACTTGTGGTTGGTACATCGATTAGGTGGTTTTTTGGTATGAATCTTTCGTGGGGGCCTCATTTCTTGACTATGCAGAGAAGAAGCCAAAGGACTATTTCTATTCCTAAAAGAGTTATTCAAGATATCTCCTACTAACACTAGAAAAAGAAAGGTCCTCAACAACGACACCAAAAAGTGATAGGCTGTCATTAGGTCCTTACACTTTAGTTGATAAACTCATTAATATATTGACCAGGTAGTGTCCAAAGGATATATGCAATAGGAGACATCTCAACTATCTCTCTTAGGTTTCCTAAATACTAAACAACCAAATAAATCTCTAAACTAAAAAGTCTCTAAACTTAGAAAGTAGGAAATCATCTATCTAGAAAATTGGAAATAATTAAACTAGAAAGCAGAAAACTATGAATCTAAAAAGCATCACCACTAAGCTAGAAAGCATGGAAATGATTAGTCTAAAGAATGTATAGATTGCTAAAGAAGTAAAACTTGTAAAGAAACTATGAAACATTGATCTAGTGCAAAAGATAACAATCTAAATAGCTAGCATAAAATGATTTAACAATCTGAAACAACTGAAGGAAGGTGCTCTGGAATTTCAAATACTAAATTTAGAGACTACAGACTTAGCTACAACCTGTAGGATTGACATTGATAGCATGACACACACATGAAAATAGATTCCAATTTTGATTATTATCTACTAAAAGAAAGTACAAAATGAGAAGTAAAATACTTATCTATCTAATCTATAACCCTCAAGTGGCCAGCTCTCGGGTGTTTCTACAACTATCTTAGATCACATCCACTGGTAATCTCCAAATTAATTCATTCAAAGAATGCAATTCACATTGTTCAGTAGTTCCAAAAGTGGTGGGAAAAAATCATTTTATTCATATGGAAGTTTCACTTAGAAATACATAATGGCAACATAACAATATTCTTTTGTATTCATCATTTTCAACAATTACATATTTATATGAAAGTGGTTAACAAAATCCTACTTTCCAGTTAATAAAGTCTTCAACTAATTGTCAAAAACTATTGGAATTTAAAGCCCATGACATGAAATATTAAAGAGGCTCGGTACGAGCCATAAAGTTTTTAGAACTGAAAATAATAGAAACTATGAAGACTCAATCCATAATGTATGCTCCTGAAATTCCGATGCCCACTCACTTGTCTTCAATGGTGTTGAAACCTACGTTAACCCTTTTGACTAGAATGGTAACCAATGGTGGAAGTTGACCTATGCAATTCTCAAGAACTAAACCATTAAGTCAACATAAATTAGCTTATTTTGACTAATTTCAAGAAATAAAGTTTGCACGCTTATTCATAAAAAGAGAGCAATGATTTATCCTAAAGGTAATTAATTGGTAGGGTAAGTTTGGCTAAAAGGTATAAGTTTGAGTATTGAGTCCATTATATTGATGAGGTTATTTGTACCTCATCAACCATGGTGGAGTGTCAACATGATTTCCATCGAACCTATTAGTCTAGCTCATCTTGAACTAATTGAGAGAAAAGTAGAATCTAATGAAGTTCCTCTAGATGTCTTCTCTTTGGAGGTAGCGTTGGAGGAATTCTTAGGTGTCTACTCTCATCTACCTTCTCATCACCATAAACGATGATTCTTGTATTGCTTACATAAGCAAGCGTACTTTGGAGAATCCATTTTGAGTATGGATAAGGAGGCTCCCTTATCTAGTGTGGATGATGATGTTCCTATTCCCCATATGAGGACCACAGTTCTCTCCTTAAACGGGACACTAATTATTTTTCAAGGATCTCAAATCTTTTGAAATGGTGATTAAGATTGGGAAATGCCTTTCTTTAGAAGAATCTAAACAACATTATGATTTGTTACATTCTCACCTCGATATTTTCTCTTGGTCATATGAGGACATGCTTGGTATTAATGAGTCTATAGTGGTTCATAATATCATTCTATGTTGCAATGCTAAGCCCATCAAAAAAAGATTCAAAAGATGAATCCCAAGGTTGAATTGTTAGTTAAGACCAAGATAGAGAAGCTATTAAAAGCAATATTTATCCATCATATTGAATATTCTCCTTGGATATCGAATATTGTTGCTGTTAGCAAGCCTGATAGCCATAGTCACATTTGTATTGACTTTCATGATCTCAATAAGGCTACTCTTAAGCATGGTTTTTTCATTGCCTAATATTGATATGATTATAGACTCAACTGCAGGCCATGCTTTTTTTTCCTTCATGGATGGCTTCTCAAGCTATAATTAGATTTGTATTAACCCAAAATATTAGTATAAGACAACCTTCACTACCCCTTGGGGTACTTTCTATTACGTGGTCATGCTGTTTGGGTTGAAGAATGCATGAGAAGCTTACCAACAGGTGATGATCAATATATTTCATGAATTTATACCTAAAATTCTATAAGATTATGTTGATGATATCTTGGCTAAGTCTATAACTTGTGGGTGAGTGCAAGATCATAGGGTCCAAAAAGTGGTTGACAATTTTTTTTAATCGAAATTTGATGAAACAAAAAGGGTTTATCGAGAAAATTGTCAGCTTTCCAAAAATATAAGATATACCTTATTTGGAATTAAATAGATAATTATTATTGATTTTATACATACACTTTAACTAAAGTCCTAATTGATAGGTTGATTGAAAAACATCTATAATTCTTAAATGATTTCGCATTTTTTGAATCCGAAAGATGTACATTTTATGCTTCCCATACTATAGGATAAAAAAGAAAAATTGAATTTGATAAATTTTCAACCAAGTTATTGTGGTCAGACAAACAAGTTTTAATAATTTTAAAAAGTTTTAATAAAATATTTATAACTAATTATTTACTTGCAAAAAAAATTACAAAAAAAATGTGGCACATCCGGCCATGTGTCCTCTACTTATATTGAAAGATTCAAATAAATATATTAATTTTTGCTTGTACTTAGGTTGGTCTGACATACACCTTTTTATTTTTTCCTAAAAATTTAGTACTATTGCATTGACATTTCAAATTTTCACCAAATAGATTTACTTTTTTCCAAAAAAGAAATAGCATCTTAGAAACTACATTCAATTTGTTACAAATTTTATTCTTACATATTTTTCAAATTATGTTAATGACTTATTCAAAATTTTAAGTCAAGTTGCTTAACTTTGTTTTTCTGAATTTTCATTACCACTTAAGGGCATAGTTTGGACCCCCATGATCTTGCATTGACTATTGTCAAGATCACATAGAAAATCTTCGTCTTATTTTTGAAAGGATTTGAATCTATAAGATGAGGCTAAATCATCTTAAGTGTGTCTTCAACATTGACGTAGGAATTTTTTTAGTATTCATTACATTTCTCATCATGGAATCGAAGTCGATACAAATAAGATTGATGCAATTTTTAACATGCCTCCACCTCAAAACATCTCTCAATTATGTAGTTTTTAATGGAAGATTCAAGCTATTCATAGATTTTTTTCTCAGTTGGTTGATTGTACCCTTCACTTCACACGTTTTTTGAAGAAAGAGGATCATTTTTAATGGGACAATGAGTGCAAAACTATTTTGAGTCAATCAAGAATTATTTGGCCAATCCTCCTATCCTAATGTCGTCTATGCAAGATAGAGCCTTTTTGATTTATATCTCTACATCACCTCATGCCTTAGCAACTTTATTAGATCAACATGATGATGATGGTAAAGAAAGAGTTGTCTACCACATTAGCTGTGTTCTTGTTGATAATGAAACTCATTATTCTGCCATGGAGAAACAATGTCTTGCTCTTGTATTTGCAATGTAGAAGTTACAAAATTATCTTCTTCATGTTGAAACTCATGTCATTGTGAAAAGTGATCTTCTAAAGCATCTATTTACAAGAACTAATCTTTTGGGAAGGCTGGCGAAATGGGTAATGTTGCTATCTAAGTTCAACATCAAGTTCATTACTTAGAAGGAAATTAAGGGTCAAGCTATTGCCGATCAATTGGTAGAAGCACCATCATCTCAATCCTTTCCTAATCTAGATTTATTTTCAGATGAAGACCTTTTCATAAGAAACCATGAACTTGTATGGGAGATGTACTTCGCAAGTCAAGATGTTAAGCTAGCTTTAGAGCAAGTGTAGTTTTAATCTCACCTGAAGGAAAGCTAGTTCCTCTATCTTTTCGGTTGGAATTTCATTTCACTAACAACACCACTGAGTACGAAGCCCTTATAGCTAGCTTGTGTGTTGCAATTGCACTAAACATTAAATATCTTCACATATATGATGATTTTGAACTTATCGTAAATCAGATTATAGGAGTGTATCAAGCCAAGGAAAATAATTTGTCTTAGTATCAAGATTTAGCCTTATCATTGCTTGATCACTTCTCCTCTTTCACAATAGATAGTGTTCATAGGAGAGAAAATTGACACACAGATGTAATGGTGAGTGTCGCCTCCCTTATATCTTTAGATGAAGGCATAAAAGAATACCACTTTGTGGTTTACATTCTTCTCTTTCTTGCTATCTCAAATCAACCTGAATTCGATGCTCTAGTGTGTGTTCACCATGAACTCGGAGGAATGGTATTCTCATATTTATAATTATCTGAAGACTAGAAATTTTCCCAATGATGTGATGAAGAATGCTCGCACTCAGATATGAAAACTTTCAGTCTGATAAATTATATTATATGATGTTATTTATCAAAAATCTTATAATGGTCTTATTGTTCAGTGTCTCACTAAAGTGGAAATACCCCTCACCCTTCAAGAATCCCATTCAGGCTCTGGGGGTGGACATTTTGGTTGTAAATTCCTGGTGCGTAAATTTATTCACATCAGATACTTTTGGAAAATTATGGAGCAAGATTCATTTGCATTTGTCAAGAAGTGTCTGCAATGTCAAAAAAATAGTAGCCTTATCCGTGCTCCTACTCAAGAGGTTCAAAATCAGACCTCTCCTTGGCCATTCGTAAAATGGGGGTTGGATATTATCGACAAAATATCACCCCCTTCTTCTAAAGGGCATATCTTCATGATTACTACTACAGATTACTTTATGAAATGAGTCAAAATTATTCCACTCTGATCCACAAACACTGAAGCAATCTGTAGCTTTCTTCTAAATAATATCATAGCTCATTTTGGATTGCCTTCTACACTTGTTTCTGACAATGGTAATCCATTTAAGAACAAAGAGGTGAAGCAATTATTGGAAAGGTTTCACATTTAGCATAATTTTTCTAAACCATACTATCATCAATCTAATGGCCAAGCTGAAGCGTCTAATGAAACTCTTGAGTTGGTTCTCCAAAAAAATAGTAAATAAACATGGTAAAGATTGGCATACTCAACTAACATATTCCCTATGGGCCTATCACATGAGTGTTCATACGATGACTAGAAGAACATTGTATAACCTCATGTATGGTGCCGAGGTTATCATGCCTTTAGAGTTGGAAATTATCTCTTTATGAGTTTCCCTTAAAGGCTAATTGATGATGACACTATGCTAATTGTTTGCATCAACTTGAGTTGCTTGATTAATGCCAATTGTAGGTCGTTGACCATCTTCAAGCTTATCAATGATTTCTTTCTAAACATTATAATCAGGGTGTTCTTTTAGAACTTTAAAGGTAGGTGACCTGGTTCTTTATGAGAATCAGAGAACTATAAATGCACCTGATCAAAAGGAGAAGTTTAGCCCTAATTTATTAAGCCCTTACATTATCATCTCTGTGTACAGTCTTGGTGCCTATGGATTGTCATCTATGGATGGAGCACCTCTAAAAGAGCCTATCAATGAGGTGCATCTTTGTCAATACTACACATAGTGTCTATGTGTCATGTGTGTAACACTCATCCCTTGTGGATTGCAGTTTGTTATGCTATGACATTTCTTCATCAACATGACTATTCTATTATTTTGTGTTATGATGTAAACATGTGTATGTGAATAATTTATTTGATTAGGAATTATCTATACATGTGTTTTATTATGCTATATATCTGTGTATTAGATTGGATTAAATCTTTTAGTTAGGAGATTAGATCATCATTATATTTAATTAACATACATCCATGTGTGTTTATTAGATCATGATAACATATAATCTAAACATATATCCATAAGTATAACATCCAACAAAAAATCATACGTGAAAGTAAAAGCATATACATAAAAGAACATCATGATGTTCGACTGGAATCTCATATATATATATATCAAATGTCTATCATGTACATGTATCACAACTCTACATAAAAATGAGGTGACTGTATATCTATATATTTCTATACATCAAAATCATGCTATACAAAATGATATCATTGATACAGAATGACACATATACAAAATGGGCCTCTAGCCCCTAGGAACAATGCTCCCCAAGCCCTCTGGTCCTAGCGGCGATCAAGGTCTATATTGGATGGATGTGATAGAACGTGATCGATGTGACTGTGACACTTATAAATTGGCTTGTAGTCCTCGTATCTCCTCCTGTACCTTTGTAGCCTCCATATGTAGTAGTGGCTCTCGCTCCCGGGTCTACTATAGCTCTTCCTGAAGCTACTATACCTAGGGATCCACAATCGACCTTGTGACTACTTCCTACCCACCGAGTTCATCAAGCTGGCTCTGTAGAGTGTCATGTTCCCTCTCGACACTCTCTGCTCATGTCCTCACCTGGTCTCTCTAAGTGAGGGCAGTGCAGATCTCGACCACCTATTGATCCTGCTGCTTGGTCACAGTGGTAAGTTTGATAGTCCTCTAAACAACCTCGATCGGTGTCACCTCATACATGGTACTCAAACATGCAACAAGCTCAAATAGGTAGGTGCATCACCCACTAAGGTTGAACTATATGCGTCAAGGATGCTCCCCTAGACTAGCATGATCAGGGTCACCTCAGAGATACACTGCCCAATGAAGGTGATTCTCTCTTATCTATATACTGCAACCATAGAGTAGTAGACGCTATCAATACTAGATGATATATCAAAACATGAACATACATATATATGAGATAAAAATAAAATATGAAGTACTGAAAGGAAATAGCATAAATAACACTTATACCTTGATCCTTGGGCTACTAGTGTAGATCTAGGGGGTGGGATGCTAGGACCAACACCTAATGCTACTACTACTACTGCTGTTGTGGGAATATTGGTCACTAAAGGTGGTACCACTGAGACTGGGATGGAAATTGGAGGTGATGAAAGCCTTGGCTGTCACCTTGACCACTTTTCCTTCTAGTCATCACCACTATCACCTCACTCCTCTCCTCCTCTTGCTCTTTCCTACCACTGTGCACCAGTATTTCCCATGGGGAGTTTGTTGGGAAAGTTGGTGTAGGATCATGTGTCACCCACCAGGTCTTGAAGTCGCGAGCCACGCCTAGATCATTGACGAGCAACATCAGGGGCCTATTTTTGTTGTATGACCCATTGCCACTATCAATAAAAATTTCTATGGCCAGATGACAATAATCACCCAATATAACAATGCTCTTTGTTGCTCGATCATACATAGGGGGAGTCGGGGGAATAATTTACAAAATCTCGAATTGATAGGTGACCTTGTGTCAATAATACAAAATATGATGATGTAGTTAGTGTGTCCCACTAGGAAGTGATTGCGCTACATGTGCCACAACTACCACCTTTCTGTGGACCATCACATGCCCATATATTGTCACCACCTCACATTGTGGGATTGCAAAGTATCAAACTATAGCTACCAAAACTATAGGTCTTCATATCTCCACTTGCGTATCAAAAGGTATGTGTGGCTATAGGTGTACTAGGGGTACTCCCATGAGGATACCCAAGTGGCTAGGTAGTTGTAATGTGTGAAAATTCCCAAACCTATAGGAGCATGTAGGTTGTGAGGCTTGAATACTCATAATATACATATTTTCCCAACTTATGATATAAGTGGGTAACCATGCTGCAACCCTAGGAAAAAGCAGTCCATTGCTCCTCCATCTCCCAAATGGTATGGACGACACCCTCATTTAGGTGTGAGAATTTCCCATGTATGGTGACTCAGAGGGAAAATATGCCTACCATCACCCTCCTCAAAAGTGGGGCCGCCATCTATCCATTCTCAAACCATCATATGTAGATGTGGTTGGTGATGTCATTAGGGTTTTTGTGCCCGACATAGTACTATTGGCCCTCTAACACCTCTTGGGGAAAGTGTGTATCATCAAGAGCCACCATCATACGTGAATGGGCAAGATTGTCATCTAATACACATCCTCTAGAGTGACCATCATCTCTCCTGATGATAGGTGGAAAGAAGAGGTCACCACGTCCTAGTGCTCCATGAGTGCCATCAACATCGATGGATGGTATAGCATCTCAAGCAGTGTAAAGGCCCACCATAGGCCTAGCTGCTGAAGATGATCTTGGCTGTCCATATGTATGTGGTCCACCTGATCCCGAAGCATCATGAGAATATGCCCGCCTTCATGCTCGTGTATCTTAGGCCAATCCTACAAAATAGAAATGAAATCTATGTTAGATCCATCTATATCGGAAAATTATACCTTCTACATCAAACTATTCTTTACGTGACCTCTGGGATAGAGGCACACCATGCAGACATTTGCATGACATGCTAGTGTTCGAGGTTAGCCATGGCCTGGATGAAAGTGTGCATGTCAGATGAAAAAATGGATGAACACCCCCATCATGTTGTTTAGATGAAAATGTACCAATTGGATGCCTTCCCATTGACCTGATGCATGCATTGCTCCAGATCTGAAAAATCCTAAAAAAAGTTCCTAAAAAATGGAAAAGGAGGTCAAAATAAACATACCTCATCAACCTCATCACCTTCGGCTATGACTCGGTGCAGCTACTCAATCTTGGGACCCACATAGTCGCATCTACAAGGAATTTTGCTGAATTTTCTCTCACAAAAGTCAATAATTTTCTCATGGTGAAAGTGAAAATGACCCATTTGTGGGCCCTCTGAGGTATATATAGGTCATGTTAGGACTAGAAAAATCAGCCTTAAATTTTCCAAATAAAATCATTTCTTTGAAACACCCCATTCCCTAACCTATCATTTTTAATTTCAAAATATTCCATCTACCCACCCTCTAGCCATCACCTCAATAAATTTAAATTCATCACCCTACCTGTGCAAGAGGTAAGTTATGTCGCCAAGAATGCACTACATCAGCGGAGGGTCTCTTTGAAGAAGCGATGAAGGGAAGCAATGAGAACATTTTTGAAGAAAGTATACTAGGTCGAGGAAACATGTTTTTGTGTCCCCCCAAAAATTCAATCAAAATTTTATCAGAGGTACCTTGATACATCGGGGGGTAATATTTTAGGTCTCTTCGACAAATCGATACATTTATTATCAAAGAATGAAATGTTTCAATTTTTTAATTACACTGCAACATTTCCTCTTAGACATGATTCAATAGTGCATCAAGATGATAATGAAATATCGAAGGAACAACAATTGGACCTGACAATCAAAGAGACTTTGGCATGTCAGAATGAGTAATTTATGAGTCCCTTCGATATAGAAAAAATGGAAAAATTTATCGAGAAGAACTATGTATAGGGAAAGTTGTCCCTTTGATAAAGTGATAGCCTTCATTATGAAAGAGGACATAAGAAAGTTAGAAGGGACATGAAATTATTTCGAAACATTAGAGTAACTGGTTCCTAATCTCCCTAAAAACCAAAAGCAACATATCAACTAAGAGAAATATCGATGAGAGGGATCTATATCGGTAAAATTAAAGGATGAATCCCTTTGATAGCCCTATAAGAAAGAAGTGAACAACTAAACCAAGGATTCCATTAGAACGAAGGATGCATTTCAGAGGAATAAGGATATCAATCCTCCCAATAAAGTGATAACATTTATTGCCTCTATAAATTTGAGAACATAAAAGGATATCAAAGAAACCACTTACAAAGAAGGTTTTGAGAAGACATGATGATATCAGTATGAAGCCATAAGGGGTCCCTCCATAGTCCTGAAAGATTAAAGAACCTAGAATTTTTTGGGGAAAGAAATGAATGTTGAAAGGGGTATGGAATTGTTCATTTCGATGCAGCGAAATCATTAAACTCACTTGAGGTGACAAGACAAGTGATATCTCGAAGGAAGAAATTGGTGGAAATAGAAAGAAGATCAATAGTTGATATTAAAAAATAACAACAGTGACATGAAAGTTGGTATCATTTGTCATTTATGAACCATATGTCATTTATGAACCATATCCGAGCAAGTTATAGGTAGACAATCTACTTTGCTCTAGTTTGAGGAATTTTCTTGCACTTGGGGAGAAAAGAAACCAGGAATCTAGTGGCGACTGTGGATGCAAAGAACCAAAAGGAACACAACTATCTCAAGTAAGTGACCAAGCCTGAATTGAATTCATTCTATTCAGACCAGTTAAAGAATAAGAACATAGTAGGGTTTACATCATTCAATAAATTAATGGCAAGTACATCAGAAACATCCAAAGTTAAAAGGCAGAAACTAGACACCAGGCATTTGAACCAAGATTTAATTGACCAATTCCTTGCTTATGGACCGAGGTCCAGAAGAAATTTCCATTTATACCTAGGAGCTGAGAAGTTAGAAGATAAAAAAAAGGACTAGGCAATGTATGGACTGAGAATAGGGGGTATGACCCATTCATATTGTTAACCATCCAAATTTTCACCCCTACCAAGTTGTGGAAACTAAACAAATTTAGAGAGACACAAGACTACTTTCAGGTTGTGGGTGTCCTATTTTGAAAGTAGACCTCCAGATTATGGGCTGGCTCCCCTTTTGGTGTCACCTAAACTATTCCTTGCTGGGAAAAGGGGAGAAAGAAACATGAAAATAAAAAACTAAACCCCTATGGTGATGCACCTAATTTTATTTCTCAGACCTATACAACTAATTTAACACATAATTTGATCAAAAGCTCAGCTTAACTTAACACAACTCAGATATTTTAACATATCAATGCATAAGTGTTTTGTAAGGAGGCTTGGTTCACTTGTCACTTTGAAGGGAAAAGGTTTCCACAACTAACATAACTATTGAACCAGTGCACAACTTACAACCTACAAAACATATGTTTCCTCTACCTAAAGGTGGTAAAAAAAGACAAACATTTAAGGAATTATCAAAATTCACAAGAACATTCATCAATCAAACACTACATACTATTAAACAGTTTCTAAGAAGGTAAAAAACTGAATTTTAGTGATGAAAAGGTGTTACATACTATTGTACATGTCTGATATTGACTTACAATACTATCTCCTACCTGAAAAAAATACAATATAAGCTACAATGCGTACAGAAAGAAAGAAAGAACTCCCTTCAACAACCCAATTTGAAGTTAAGCAAAAATTAAAACAACTGCATCACACAAGTCCATCTAGAAGATTCTGGCTAGATGTAGCAGAAAAGGCCAAAAAGAACCTTCTAAAATCACTCCAAACTATCCTCCAAATGAAGCAAAGTCAATGGAAGACCTAAGTCACCCTAAAAGTGTGACAAAACTGCCTCCAAATAGCCCATTTCCTCCAAAAATAGTCAAAGACAACCTCACACACCTTTTTCATGTTGGCTAGTCATCATTTTTTCTCACATATCTTCAACCTGTTTGACCCACACCTTTGGGGTTGTTTGCAAAAGCAAAAGACTCAACTATATGCTCTTGACTTAAACACATAAACACATGCCTTTCAATTTCGCATTTAAGAAACAACATTTTATTAAATGACTTATAATTACCCCATTTAACTAAATGTTTTACATTTGATAGTAAATGCAAAAAAGAAAAGAGCTCAAAATATCTCCTTTGACCATTCTTGAAGGCACCTACATTATTTTGCAATAAATAAAACATTTAAAGTGATTTATAAATAATCAATTTAATAGATGTTTTTTTACATTTGAAATTTTCTTTACATTGCAAAAATAAAGGCCATGATTTGGCCAACATATGGAAATAAAAATACAAAATATCTAAGTCTTGAAAGGCTTCCACACTAGCATAATTGAAGGGGTGTACAAAGTTCATTTGGAATGAACTCACCACAACATATTAGTTTCATTGCAAAATTTTAGAATCAAAGGTAAAAATACTTTTCACTCATCGACATTAGGGAAACAAACCCTAATAAAATAAAACCAAAGGCAAAAGATAAAATGCATTTCATTTTCACACCTTTCTAGAGCTTTCCACCCATGACCTAGGGTTTGAGCAGGGATTTCATGGAGGTTTTGAGGCAAATTCATGGACACAGTGGGCTTTTCTCTGCAGGAAACTGTTGGAATTCACATGTGTTATGGCTCTATTTCACTCAAAATACCATTTTTCTATTAATATAAGCTCAATTCGAGCTCTTTTGCTATTGGAGTAAGCTGAAAATATTTCATTTCAATGAGTTTCTGCATTTTCTCTTTACATTTTGGGAACATAAGCTCAAATCGAGCTCATAAGGAGGTAAAAAGATGAATGTGCTTGATTTTCTCAATGAATCTCTTGAGCATTTTCTCTATTTCTGCAAATCAAAAGCTCTCTATGTATGCATTTATATGCCACGACTGTAAGTTTCCTGTAGAAAAGTATAGAACTCTTATTCTTCATAGCTGCGGCCTCACATTTCTTGTAGGTACCAAAACCTATGCATTTCTTTTGGTATTTTTGCATTTCAATGCCACGACTATGTGTTCTATTGTAGGAATCAAAAGATTCATCCTTAGTTTGTAGTCGAGATCTCTACTATTCTCGTAGCATTCTGGGTTTTCTTTTTTGCATCGAGGTACTATTAGGGTTTTTGTGCATTGCCATGGTGAATAAGCTTTTCCTCATGATTTTAGACTGCCAAAGAAATGTAGAAACTACATCCCTACTCACTGTGATTACTTGAAGAAACTGCCCTCTTTTGAAACCTTGGAGCACTCTTGGTTAATGTGCTTGTAGACATCATATACCTGAACTTTCTTGGCTTTGTATTGTAAGAACAACACACCATAATTCCTAGGGACAACACTGCTTGCTTTAAATCAAGGTCATGAATAGCATGATGAAAACCATGACCATGACCCAATCATTCTTCACTCAACCTCCTCCATGCAATAAGAGTCAAAATATCACTGATATTGAATCAATTTTCTGAGACCATGCTACTGCAAGGGAACCTCTGACTGAAAAATCTTCCTTTCATGATTCTTATTGAATTTCTTGTTTACTTATCTATGATAAGCCTATGGACTTCTTTCCCTTAATCCACTCAAGGTGATAGAGCACTGGTGATTAAAGGTATTTCATTAATCCTTCATCATTGTTAGGTATGATTGACCATTGTGTTGGGTATGCTCCTAGATTGGCCTCTACTCCGGTCTTTTCTTCATTGCCCGGTCTTCGCGCCTCCTTGGCATACCTCTATCTTGGAAACCATTGATTCCTCATGCATTCATTGAAAAAACTTAATGCTAATCTTAAGCTCTTGATTTCATTATGCACTTAGAAAGTTATGAGACTTCTTATTATTGTGCATTAGTATCCAAAAGTCACATGTTGTTGTCCCTGTCTCTCTTGATAACTATCCTCCAACTATCATACTGGTCATTCCATTTCCTACCACTGTTATGAGGTCTCATCATGGTTTTGCTCACTGGGAAAATCCTTGTTCATTATGGACTGTATACTATCCTTTGGATTTTAGCATTTCATCAAACAAGACGATCGAAAACACAACTTCTCTATCACTCACGTAGCTCATTGGCATTGTGTTCCTTTAGTGGCTGCCTCTTGATATCTGACTATCTTACATGTTCTCTTTGAACTTTTGTCCATTGTGAATTACATAGTGACTATTCCTTCATTAACCTAAGATCACATTTTCTTTATCGACAGTGGCAAATATAGTTTTGAAACTCATGACTATATATAGGCTTGTATATTTTCTCTATCTTTTTTATGCATACAATATGACTATCCATCTTTTACATAGCATTTTTCCAAAAATGTTATAGCTTGGTGGCTATTCATGATGCACAACACTAATCTCTTGAACACTTCAGTAGCAATGTCACCATGATGACATGTCAGGAATGTCATTATAGTCTCCATAGAATGTCATGAGTAAAAGGATCTTATAACCCTATCCACTACTATTCTACTATCATGTGTAGCTTATAACACTAATTCAACTAAGGTTAATATCTCATTCATGTTGACTATCACCTACCTTCAAACTACTCTGCCCCTTGCCCACAGTCATATTGGCATACTACTGTTATCAGATTTTTTCCCTTTCTTATGACTGTAACAATCGTGTGCTCCATTCAGGCTCCAAATACATTTCCCACATGAATATTCCTATTCTTGGACTCGTACATCTATGTCCCACTAGAGTACCTTTGTATTCTTCATAAGAACAGAGGAAAGATTCATGGCTTCTAATGCACCCATAGAGGGTTCTCATCTGCTCAACTCACTGTATCTTTCAAAGCACTTTGATATTGGGACTGACACTCATAAATGTTGCATTTAAATTCATGGAATGAAAGAACACACCTTTGTTGTCTTGATTGAGCCTTGCCTCTCCAGTTTGAGATATGATTTGGTAGCTTATATCTGAACTTCTTTACTACCCCTTGATGAAATTGATTGTGCTTTTACATCACTTTACATCTGGTTCTTGGCAACATCTGGCATTGTGCATGGAATCCACATTGAAGAAAAGTCAGATAAGAGTGTTTTTGTAGTCAACAAAGAATTTATCTTATTGTTGTCTCTTGTGACATGAAAATACACTTGCTCCTATGGACTGTCCACTAAGTTCATAAGGAAATCCTAAGATTGTGCTTGACTGTCATTGAACAATTTGTATAGGTCATAGGCTTTGCATGTTGTTGTCCTTCATTATTCAAAGTCTACTATAATTATTTGAGAACATACACTAGGTGCATGATGTCTTCCATATATGACTATAAACAATGTTGTGAGTCCCATTACACTCTACCATTATGCCAAATAGCCACTGTCATTTTAAGATTGAGTTTCCTTTTGCATGGAATTGACTGCCCTTGACATGATTACCAATCAAAGCCTTATCAAAGTCTGCCCTTCATAACTATCCTACATTCATTTGTTCACCTTGGGTTGATCCATATAACTCATGATGGTTCCAAGAAGGACTTGATAGATCCTCCATTATTTATTGATGGACGCATAATTGAACTTGATGCATCTATACTTTAGTGTTCATATTATCATAGAAATCATCTGTTTGGGAAGGGACAAACTATTTTATCTTTGAATGATTATTGTCCTGATCTTGTTTCCTTCAAAGATTGTTCTTTGAAAATGATGGCAATGAAATCCAACTGATATCATTATGAAAATGGAATTTGGATCAACTTAAGAATATTGAAATACATATCCAATAGAGCAAGATTCCCAAGCAACCTATTATTTGATTCACTGTGAAAGATGAAGAGTAACTTTCTTGATAATTCACACCGTTTTGTTGCATCTTTTGAATCTAATAATGAAATCTGATCAACTGGTATGATTCCATATTGATTTAATGCATCGAGAATAGGTTTATCATTGATTTGATCAAGTTTCTCAATTTCCTATCCATCCTAAAACACGAGGGTAGCATGCTGGGCTCAACCCTCGTGGGAGCCACATTTTACTCCACATGTTGTCACCAACTGAAAAAAAATAGTAACAAAGTTTTTTTCGTATATCCGCACAAGGAGAAAACATGTTAGATAAACAAAGCATATGGTAGGTGTGTTTGATTACTCTTTCTATTTTCCTGGACACCTATGGTATGTTGTCTATTTTAATGCTTATGGACATCAGATTATATGTTTATGGATGTTTTGCACACATTCTGATTAGTGACCTTTCATTTCTCTAATAACACTCTTTTTACAGATCTAGGGAACCTAGGAGCAGCAAGGAGAGCATCAAAGGGAAGCAGGACAAGCGAGGAAGACTGAAGATGATGCAAGACAAGGCAAACAAGATTCATCATTTTAGGAAATGGTGGGTCCCTCTTCATTTTATGTGCATTTTTATCTATAAATGTATAGTCTTTTCTTTATATGCATTAGAATAGTTAGTCCCTCGGCTTGTGAGGGACATTATACACTTATGATCATTAATAAAGATTGCATTTGCAATAAATGTTGACTCTCTTTCTTATTGTATACAATTGCACAACTGTAATAATGCAATCTTTTGATAATCTCTTCTATGCACATGGATGAAATTTAGCAGAAAGTGATATGTATATTTTATTGTTTAAATGCAAACACAATCATAATTCTACGTAATTTAGCTGGAAGGAAAAATTAGGTAACACATATATCATTACAAGAAAATGTACATACATAGGCCAGTATCTAACCCGTGGAGGCTTAATTTGGGGAAACTAGTAGTACCTAACGTGTTTATCAATGTGGAATTGATAAAATCACTGGAAAAAATGTATAACCCTCAAACTCATACAATCCACTTGGCAGATGGGTCGTCTTTTATACCGATTACAAGAAATTACATCTCCATGGTTTTTCAACTAGATTTGAGAATGACTATAAAATTTAGAATCAGATACCTTCTAGATGAATACCAAAGTATGGATGTTAGTTATAAAAGGTGGAGATTACCCTTGCATAGACCCCAAGATGAAGGGAATAGATTCAGAAGGTTTTCAGAAAGTGAGCATCCCCATTTTCAGCTGAATTGTTCAAAGAGTATTTTCAATACACATACTACTCTGCTGGTCAGATCTTGGGAATAGATGTACCCACCCTAATTTCCATTTCCCCAATGGTTTTAGTAGTAGACATAAAAAATCAAGATGTTAGACCTTTTGATTATGTAGAATATTTGGTGAAATCCCTCAATGATGTGTTGAATTCCATTAAGAATAACAACAACATCTATTGCAAATAGTATTCATTGCTCATGCATCTAATCTTATATGAAGGAAAATATATTGGATTATGGACTAATCATTTACGAATAAGGGACACAGAAAATGATGGAAATATTAGGCCAGTACAGACGTGGAATTTGATATGGGATAGCAGATGAACTAGATCACATTACGTTTATTTTGAAGAATGTTTTGTGAAGCCACTCTATAGGGTTCTTGGTCACCCTTGTGATTATAATCTTTCATCATAAATACAAAGGTTTTTACAACCTAAAGAGAAATATCAAGGTGGAAAAGTAAACCACAATTGGGGAGATTGGTATGTCTATGAGGACTGTACCAAGATTATGGTTTACTGTTTTGAAGGAGCACCATTCCTCTTACCAAGGACAATTATGGATAGAGTGGCATACCTAGAAATAGTTAGACAATTGGCTTATTCATATTTCCTACATTTGAAAATTTATAGAAAATAGTCCCTTATGCTGAGTACTCTTTGTTTTGGTGACAATACCGTTGTTTCTGAGAAAGGATATGAAGTTATTGATGATAAATTGGATCATTAAAATCTATCCAAAGGGAATGAAAGAAAGTGGTTTGACCCTGAGTAGTTCATCAACAATGCTAAGTTAACACAAAACTGAAAGGGTATAAAAATGAGTTCTTTGTAGATGATGATTTAATCAGGAACATTGATGAATGCCATGCATCAAGAAGAAGGGATATGTATAATAGGATAATGATGGATGAAGCATGGAAAAGGAGTCACAATCCACTATACTCTAGGGCCTTTCATTAGATTGAAGATGCTATGGAGAGAATGGACATGATGCTTCAACATGAAAATGAATTGACCAAAGATGAACCTTCTTCAACATTCAAGAGAAGAGAAGATGATCCTTCAACAAGAGATGTTGCAATAACACAAGCTGAGGATGTAACAAATTTTTTATCACATATCACAACAACCTACCCCAAACATCAGTTTTTCTATTGATACACATATGGAAAGTGAGGAAGATGTTGAGGATGAAGTTGAATTTGTACATACAAACAAACCTATTACTGAGAATTATGAACCTTCGCTTGAAAGGAGTGTTGTTGTGTTCAAAGCATCTAGTAAACTCTTTGATGATTTCATGCACAATGCAAGTCATAAGTTTACTTCAGATGCTAATTTTTATCAAGTCTCCTAAGTTCAAGGCATTTGTTTATGAATACAAGGGTAAGATAATAAGAGAAAGATTAAAAGAAATCCCTCCTAATAGAGAAGTTGGGGTCCTAGATGAGTTACAAAAGGAAGTTGATCAAGAGATGGAGAACATTACTACAAAAAAGGGGTGAGAGCTTTTATAGGAGACTGGAGTTATGCTCTCACTAGGATGGGATATCAACTCTACCATTGTATTCGACATTTTTAGGGAAAGATAGGACAAGTCCTTACAATTTACTATTGAAGCAAGTGGCAATATCTATATTGGTTCTGGATACAACCCTGATAATTCCACTCTTCTAATTTGGGCCCTATACCCATTAGAGAAAATGCCTACTATTATTAGTGATCTAGGCCAAGTATTCAGCCATCTTCTTGTACACAAAGTGGGAGACACTGATCCCATAGAGACTACCGACCTAAATATCAATCTTGCAAAATTTACCAAGGCACAAATTGAAAAATTAGTGAAAGATAACAAAAGGTACATTTATAAGAATGAGAGGTTACGATAGGAAGTAGTCAAGTACAAGGATAAGTTACCTTCTTCTTCAGGCACATACTCTCCATTGGTGGAATGTGAGAATAAGATACTAGAAACCTTGTCAGAAACCGTATATTGAAAGCATAAAATTGAAATATCTCAAAATAAATATGATGAAATGGAAAGGAAGATGAAGATCACCAAGTTTGAAATGACCTCAAAATTAATAAAGAGAAGATTTAAAAAGATGCTTAGGAATGTTGACAAGGCCTAGGAAATCCACAACAAAACACATGTTGCTTATCAAGAACACAAAAGGCTACACCTTAGGATGATGGAGACAAAAGAAGAGATAGATACCAATGAAAATGTTGGTGAGCAAGTGTTTAAATATTATGAGGAATTAATTGATATGCATGAGAAGTATCACATCGTGATGACACAAAAACTTAGTGGTTTTGACCAACCCTTGAATATGAATCTACCTAATTTCTTTGACGATGAAGGAGAGCTGAAGGAATAGAGTATATGGAAGGATGAACTCACCTAGTATTGACAAGTGGCCCTTGATAGAAAATACACATGTACAATTAGAACAAATTTTTACTCTAGAATTTATTATGAAAGATATCATCACCAATGTCAATACCTATGCCAAAACAAAATACATCAAGCATTTATCCTTGAAGTTAACATGTCTATTGTTTGGGAAATGTAAGGAACATAAGTCATCGAAGTTACGCAACATTAGATACATTATCATGGAGCATGGACCTTGAACAGATCTATAGTGATCATGGGTACCTTTGTTATGGTTTTAGCAAAACATAAATGAAATGACACCACCTTTGATGTAATGGCCTAAAGCATGTTGGTTCCTGTATATAAGGGAAACCAAGGCCAAGTTTTGAGGATATCATCATAGTTATTAGCTTCTAGTCTTAGTATAGTAAGCATAAAATACTTCTAGTATGAATTGTATTATCTTTTGAAGCAATATAATGGATTAGAAAATTTGAATTGTTGGCCCAATTTTTGGTGTTCAACTGTTTTGTCAATTTTAATTCATATATGTTATTTGGCTATCTCTAGAGTGTTCTTTCTCTGTTACTCAAATTAAGTATATCAAAATATATTTAACTTGTCAAGACACATTTATTGCACTTGTGAGATCATTTTTAATAGGTTTTTCCCTAGAATTAAAGTCCTTTTAAATTGATTATCTTAACTAGTTTCCTTCACGCTAGAATAAAAATTCCTTTCAAACATAAAAGTAACTTAGGGAGATATCACTATGATTTGTAAGAAGAGCACAAATAACTAAAAAAACTTGCACATTTATACAAAGTATAGACATATATAAGTGATGAACAATTAAAGTTAAACCAAGAAAAGGATCCACATATCATACACATCTTGACTCCATCTACCCAATAGTATTAAACACTAATCATACTCATTTCACTATAATGCCTTATAAAAACCTTATTCATTCATTCAAATTTCAAACACTTGTAGTAGGACTAGTTATTAGTTTTGCATCTATTTCACCTTTACATGCCATTTGGATAGATTTCCCAAGTTAGAAAGAACACATACCCTTTAAATTTGCTTATTTGTTAAGGTTTGCCCACCTAGGTCTAGCAGAGCCTAAAGTGCAGGGAGTTCTAGACCATATTGGTTAACTTTGTTCATTGGCCAAAACATTGTCAAACCTAACCATAGAGCTTGGCATACTCTTAGGGTTTACAATCTACAATTTTGGGAACCAACAGATTGGCGACTCTGCTTGGGACTAGCCCAATCAACTCAGAATTCAAATTGTTCCATTATAGAGTCATTAAAATCTACATTTGTGTGATCAAACCTTCATAAAGGATTTTGTTGGGAATAAAACCAAGAATAATATTAATTAGACCTCAATACTAAAATTACCAGCATTTTCTCAATTTTGAAAAAGTGAGTGACGACTCTACCAAATTTTGAAATCATTGTATGATTGATAAATTGAATATCAGATCATAAATATTGGATCTTAGGCATCAAAGAATTACAATATCACCCAAAATGGATGGTAGAAGATCTATGCATAAGGGAAGTCCAAAGAAAAACAATGGTAAGTGGACAGAAAAAATGGGTCCCCTCATCCAAAAGCTCGTACTACTAAGAATGGAACAACATTAAAGCAACCAAACACCATATACAGTGATCAAGAGAATATATCAGAACAACATTTCACAACACACAACAGTTTTAGTCCGTTACATGAATCAGAATGCCACAATAATGATGGGTTTCTATCAAGAAATCTTCATATTTAGCCTGGGAAAATGATCTTAAGTAATACTATTATCCATTTCAAAGCCGACCCTCATAAAATAAGTGAATTCAATGCTCGTGCAGAAGAGGAAAAGATAGGAAACCAAAGAGAGTATGATTATAGAATGTCACTTCAATAAGGTGAAGAAGCCCACTATGAATTCATGGATTAGATGGCATCCATGAAAACTCATAATAGTCCACTAGAAGATACACAAATTGTTGAGGAGGTACTACAAAAAATACAAAAGCTACATGAAGATCTTAGGTTAGCTAGACTCAAGGATGAAGAAGAACAAGCAAAACAAGAATTGTAACAGATAAAATCTTGAAGTAAAAAAATAACTCAAAATATATACCGCCCCACAAGCAGGGTGGGCATGCCAACACAAGTAATTTATAGGGGTCACACCAGAATACAAGTGTTCCAAAGGTTCCAAAAGCACATCACAATGCAACAAGAAATCAAAGTGGCATAAATTATGTGCAATAGAACATTCCACCACAAACCTCACACCCACAAAATTTCCATACCACTTCCCAATAGATGGCTAACACTTATCCACCTCCTGGTCAGCAGTATGTCCCACCTCACCAATATCATATATCTCAACAAAATGTGCAAGGAAATTTATACCCTCACCAAAATGTACAACATATACCTCACCATCAATATTAGCAAGGATCACAATATAAACCCAACCAACCTAACCAAAACCCCTACTTGTAAGGACCCCTAAATATAAATAGATATAAACAACTAGATTTATCTAGATATTAGTTATATCCAAATCCAATAAGTAATGAGTTAAGAAATGCGATCCCAAAATTTTCTAGAAATCGTGCCATCATAGCAGAAAATATAAGGAATTTTGATGCAGTTATGGATGATTACAATGTACAATATGAAGATATCTCAATGAAGTTATTCATGATGTCCCTGATTGAGGATGCCAGGGATTGGTATAAGAACCTGCTTGATGCTTCTATCAGTTCTTTGGCATATTTCAAAGATCAATTTAAGGAATAATATGGAAGTCATTATGACCCAAATTTTGTAATGCATGAGTTAACATGCATCCAAAAGCACCATAATGAATTAGTCATTGATTTCAACCAAAGGTTCTTCAAAATATACAACAAAATTTCACTTGGACCAAAGCTTTCAGATGGTATGGCCTTGGCCATTTACCTAAAGGCCTTTGACCCTAAGATTGGGTATGAACTCAGAAATAGAGCTCCCAATACCCTTGTAGAAGCTCAAAAAACTGCTTTGAGAATAATAGGAAAGTTGCAGGAATTATTACCAAAAGAGATAATGCCAGAATCCCACAAAATCCTAACAACCAGAAAATCAAACAAGAAAATTACTATAGAAATGAAAGGCCTAGACTGTATGGCATGCCATATAACACTAACTAGAAGGATGGGAGACCTGTAGATAATAATCAAAGACAATTTTAATAAGGACACCCCAAATCCTCTAAAGAAACATGGGACACACATGGTAGAAAGTAGTCCATGGTGTTTAGCATGTAGTTTACCAAATTCACTAGAATATTGTATAGTAGCTCAATAATTATGAGAAAATGAATGGTCATATGATTAGGAGAGGGATGATCATACCATAAACATGTTAGGGTTGGGACCCCTTCAAATTGATGAGGAATACTCATCTTTTGAAGAAGGGTTCGAATATGATGTAAGTAATCAGAAATGCAACGTCAACATGGGTTGGCAAGAAATCTTCTCTTATCAGGAGGATGATGAAGAAGAGATTGCTTATGCATCTAACACAATGCCATAGTTCCAACTAATGACACCAACTGAAGAAGAGAAAAGGCCCTTATGTTAGCTACTATGGCACGTGCCAAAAATAATTACAAATTGAGGAACAAAACCATAAATGTAGATTAGGGAAAACCTAGAAGCCTATTCATAAAAGATCAAAAGCATAAGGGAAATGTCCTGGATAACCAAAAGAAAGGTGAGAAAGAAAAGGCTCAAAAAATTATGCCAAAAGAAATAACCAAGATAGAGCAGGGGAAGATAAAGAAAAATGCTAAGATACAAGCTGAAGAAAAGAATGCCACTAAGATAGAGAAGACTAAACAATCAGTGACCACCCCCTCATTTGACATAACACAAGCATTGTCTTAGATCAATGATGAGAGTGGATAAATACAAAGATATTGCTATCAAATTAATCTCTAATATGTCCAAAAAGAAATAGAATAAAAATAAAAATAAAGGAAGTAAGGTGAACAATGTTGAACAAGAGACCACAAAGATGTCAAAAGTGTACCTTGGTGACACTTTAACAAATAATCCCTCTTAGATAGACCCATTCTACACTACATTATTTATTAACAATAAAATGGTGAAGAATTGCATGCTCGATTCAAGAGCTGCAATAAACATCATGTCAATGGCTGTTATGAAAGAATTGGGCCTGTGGGTAAACACTACTTATGGAAAATGCTATGCAATGGACAATAGGTTTGTCCTGGTCGTTGGAGTTATATGGGATGTAGAACTAAAGTTGGCTACATACCCTGAAGCAACTTATAGAACTGATATTATTGTTGTAGATACTCCTCCCTACTATGGCATGTTGTTATCCAAGTAGTGGATTGCTGCAGTAAGGGGAAATGTTCAATTAGATCTATCATATGCAATAATACTAGTAACTGAAAAAGAGGTCAAATTTTATAAGGAGCCAAGATATGAACATGTTATAGAGCATTTTGATCCAAATCAAATAAATTGCTTTTGTGATGCGGACCTTAGAAATTTCAAAACTAAAAAATCACACCAAAATTGAAAAATACGGAACCAATCAATAGGGAAACTTAGCTTGATGAAAATGGTGTATGGAAAATGTATTTTGATGGTGCATGTAGCAAAGGAAAGAATGGATCAGGAATAGTATTCATCTCACCCACTAGAAGAACATTCAAGTACTTGTTCTTGCTAACATTTGAGTGTACCAACAATATAGTTGAATATGAAGCATTGATGTTAGCTTGAATATTGGTACAAGATATGTGATTAAGTTGTTGGAAGTCTATAGAGACTCTCAGTTGATTGTATCTCAGGTCAGAGGCAAGTACTCATCAAAGAATAGAAGACTAAAACAGTCCAAAAATGCAGTTTGGGACACCATTGAACTCTTTGATGCATTCTCAATAGATTGGATAGAAAGATCTAAGAACATAATGGCATATTTCTTAGCAAATATGGATCTAAAAAAGGATGACATTACACTAGCAGGAATAAAAAAATTGGAATTCAAAACAAGACCTGCAATCCCAGATAACATGTATAATTAGCAGGTGTTCAATGATGATGAAGACCTTATTAAGTTTCTCCATTGTATTGATCAGTACGAATCTCAAGAGATAGAATTCAATGCTTTTGTTGAGGAAGTGGATGGAAAGGAAACTGTCTTCAGAAAAGAAGTTATACAAGTTAATACAAATAAGATTCCAAAGGGGCTCGTGTCATTAGAAAGGGTATTTGATGGACATGAAAGATTCAATTTGAAACCTACACCTATTAAACAAGAAGATGTTGAAGAAATTAATCTCAGGATAGAACTTGCTCCTAAGAAAGTTTATATTGGCAAAAGGATCAGTCCTAAAGTCAGAGAAATGCTTATATTCCTAATTTGAAAGTATAAGCATGTATTTTCCTAGTCCTATGATGATTTGAAAGCATATAGAGAGGATCTCTTCCAACATGAAATACCATTGAAGCATAATGCTAAACCATTTCGATAAAAGCAACAACCCATAGACCCTACGTTAGAACCAAAAATGCAGGAAGAACTTATGAAACTTAGAGATGGAGGTATTATCAAACCAATTAGACAATCCTCTTGGGTCTGAAACCTGGTACTTTTAAGGAAGAAAAATGGAGATATAAGGTTGTGTGTGGACTTCAAGAATTTGAATATCTCATCACTCAAGGATAAATATCCTCTTCCAAACATGGAAGTAATTCTACAAAGGGTGGTAGGATGTGAGCTACTATCTATGATGGATGGTTTCTCAGGGTATAACTAGGTGAAGATCAAGGAGTTAGAACAATACAAAACTACTTTTGCTACTCCCTGGGGTACATATGTCTACATGAGGATGCCTTTTGGCCTCACCAATGCTAGAGAAGCATTTCAGAGGGCTATGGATGTAGCCTTTTCCGACTTGATCAATGCTATAATGGTGGTATATTAAGATGATATGACAACATATTCCAAAAAGGTAAAAGATCACTATACACACCTAGAAAAGATCTTCATCTGAGCATTAGAATATGGCATCTCTCTAAATCCGAAGAAATTTCATTTTGTTGTCATAGAAGGTAAATTATTGGGACATATTGTATCGAAGGATGGAGTGAGGATTGATCCAAAACAAGTGGAAGCTATTAACAAGATCCCCATTCCAAAGATTGTAAAGGACATCCAATCTTTCTTTGGAAAAATTAACTTTGTTAGGTGATTTATTTCAAACTTTGTAGAGATTGTAAAACCAATCTCAAAAATGTTAAAGAAAGGATCAAATATTGACTGGACATAAGAAGCCATTGATGCATTTGTGTCAACCAAGAGAGCTATCAAGGAAGTACCTATATTGAAGTTTCCAGACCTTGACAAACCCTTTCAATTATTCTCCTTTGCATCATTTCATATAGTGGTGGTTGTAATGTTACAAAAGAATAATGAAGGATATGAGTAACCTATCTCATTCTTTAGTAAATCACATCAGGGGGTAGAATTGAAATATGAAACTATTGAAAAATAAGCTTATGCATTAGTAAAGGTAGTAAAAGCATTCAGGCCTTACTTGGTAGGGGCAAAAGTAATTGCATATGTAACAAATGCTGCAAAAAAGGATGTTTTCTCCCAAACAGAAGTCATTGGAAGGAGGTGCAGATCGAAAAATCAAATTCAGGTGTTTAATATAAATATTCAAATTACCAAACTAGTAAGTGGACAAGGATTAACAAAAATAATGGTTGAATCTAATCTAGAGGCAGTATAGGTTTGCAATGTAGAGGAAAGAAAAAAATGGGTGTCAAGTATTGAGCACACACCTTGGTACACCAACATAGCGTATTATATTAAACATATGAAGTGTCCTCAAGGCCTAAATTAAAACTAGAGAAGGACCTTAAAGCTCCATGCATCGAAACATGTATTTATAAATGGAGACCTATATTAGAAGGATAGGGATGGTGTCTTATTATTATGCTTAGATGAGGCGCAAGCATAATATATTTTAAAATAAATGCATAAAGGTATATGTGGAGGTCACTTCTCGATGAAAACTACTACCCACAAGATATTAAGAGTAGGCTACTACTGGCCTAAGGTATTCAATGATGCCCATAGATATGTATGAAAGTGTGAAGAGTGCCAAAAGTTTTCTAAAAAATTGAATTATCAAGGGGATCTCCCATTGAGACAAATGAAAGTTGAATCCCCTTTTCATTAGTGTGGAATCAACTTTATAGGAGAAATTATTGAGAGATATAGTGGTGGACATAGATGGATCTTTGTGGTCACTAATTATTTTATGAAATGGATAGAGGCAGTCCCAACCATACAAGCCACTAGCAAAGTGGTGATAAATTTCCTATTAGAGAACATCATTACTAGATTTTGGGTACCTATAAGGCTCATCACAGGTAATGGTATGTGCTTTAGATCAGATGAATTCAAGGAATTTTGTGACTCTTATGACATAATAAATTCATATTCTTCACCATACCATCCCCAAGCAAATGGGTAGGAAGAATTCAGTAACAAAAGTGTTATAGAAATAATCCAGAGGATGTTAGACAACAACAAAAAGGAATGGAATTCCAAGCTTAGATTTGATCTATGGGAAGATAGGATTACTGTAAAGAAGGCCATTGGAAAGTCTCCGTTTGAGTTGGTATATGGAGCTCAAGCTAGGCTCCTAATACATAACCTTTTACCAATCTACAAGTTTATCTTGTAAGAAGATATAGACATCCTTGAGCCTATGGAAGAAAGGATAGTACAATTGGCTGAGTTGGATGAGATCAGGAATCAAGCCCAAGAGAAAAATGAGAAGATATAGTAAAAAATGAAGCATTTGTTTGACAAGAAAGAAAGAGATAGGAAATTCAAACTGGATGACATGGTCCTTATGTGGAATGCTAGAAGTCAGGATAAAGGGAAGCATGTGAAATTTGAAGCATTGTGGTCGGGCCCATTTATCATTACTCTTAATGTGATGAGGACTCTTACTACAAAATATGATAAATGAAGAATAGGAATTGCTAGTGCATGGACAATTCCTGAAGTATTTCTTCTCTTGAAATTATTAGTTTTCATGCATAGTATATTAGGATTTTTTCTTTTTGTACCACCCCCACCCTTGGTTTGTATCCCAAAGATTACTTCTAGATTCTTGCAATGACCTCACAGTCATTCATCCCCAATTAGAGCCATTGTTAGGACTAGAAAAATCAGCCTTAAATTTTCCAAAAAAAATCATTTCTTTGAAATACCCCATTCCCTAACCTATCATTTTTAATTTCAAAATATTCCATCTACTCACACTCTAGCCACCACCTCAATAATTTTACATTCGTCACCCTACACATACAAGAGGTAAGTTATGTCACCGAGACTACACTACATCGGTGGAGGGTCTATTCGAAGAAGCAATGAAAGGAAGCAATGAGAACATTTTCAAGGAAAGTATACTATGTTGAGGAAACATGTTTTTGTGTCCCCTCGACAATTTGATCAAAATTTTATGGGAGGCACCTCGATACATCGGGGAGTAATATTTAAGGTTTCTTCAACAAATTGATACATTTATTATGAAAGAATGATATGTTTCAATTTGTAATTACACTACAACATTTCCTCTTGGACATGATTCAACCGTGTGTCGAGATGAAAATGAAATATCAAAGGAACAACACTTGGACCTGACAATCAAAGAGACTTTGGCATGTCGAAATGAGTAATTTATGAGTCCCTTCGATATAGAAAAAAGGGAAGAACTTATCGAGAAGAACTATGTATAGGAAATGTTTTCCCTTCGATAAAGTGATAGCCTTCATTATGAAAGAGGATAGAAGAAAGTTAGAAGAGACTTGAGTTTGTGTCATTTGAGGTGACTGAGGGAAATTCGCTCCCTTTAGACCTTGTTTGTCTTGGGACTTGGGAGTAGTGAATCCCATCCTTCATAGAAAAACATCGAAATAATAAGAGTATCACACCAATGTAACAAAGTATCTCTCTATGTATACAAAGTATATCAAAACTAAGTACTTAAATGAGGAAAATAATGATCTATATTCTTAGAATTCTTCCATGTGACACTATCCATAGAATATTGGTTCCACTAGACCTTGTACTGCAAAATATATCTATTGTGCAACTTAACGTTGTGCTTGTCTAGAATTTGAATGGGCTCCACCAACACCACTACTAGATCATGTACTAATAAAGCATTCCAATCAAGTATATGGGTAATGTCAGGATGATACAACTTGAGCATAGACACATGAAACACATTATGGATTTGGGCAAGAGTAGGTGGTAGAGAAATTTTATTAGCAATTGGGTTGATCACTTCCAACACATCAAATAGACCCAAAAATATAGGAGCAATTTTGGACGATTTTCCAAACGATATAGAACTCTTATGAGGCTTTACCCTAAAAAGACTTTTTCCCCAACCAAAAACTATTCGAGAGTCCTATTATTATCCATATACTCTTTTGCCTATATGTTGCCTACTTCAATCTCTCCTTGATCAATCTTATTTGATCACCCATCTCTCTAAGAATATCTGGACTAATCATAATTCTATCTTCCACCTTATCCCAACTGATAGGTGTGTGAGACTTTCACCTATAAATAGCTTCAAATGGTGCCATTACCAAATACGCATGGTAGGATTTGTTATAAGAAAACTCCGCCAATGGAAGATACTCCTTCCATTTGTACTGTTGATCCATACAATACATCCTAAGGAGTTATTTGACTACTTGGTTCAATATCTCTATTTTCCCATCTATTTGAGGGTGGTAAGCTAAACTTAAATTCAACTTCATCCCCAATACTACATTCAATGTTGTCTAGAATCTAGATGTCATGTGAGTATCTCAATCCTATATGATCATCTCAAGTACTCCATGTAGAAGAAATATCTCTTGGACAAACCTTTTAGCCAAATTCAAAGATCCATCCTTAAGATTCCCTACAATGAAGTGTGATACCTTGGTCAACTTATCCACAACTACCAAAATAATATCATGCTTGTTCTTGGACATAGGAAACCATTGAATGAAGTCCATTCTAATCACTTGCCATTTATACTTAGGTATATCGTGTGGGTACAAAAGCCTTGTTGGATGCACATGCTCAACCTTGACTCGCTAGCACTCCAAGCATCTAGCCACAAATTCAACTACATCTTGTAGACATCAAAAAATTGTCATCTTACGATACCTTGTCACAACATTGCATCATTTAGACACCTTGTATCATGTTTTTCCCTAGGTACCCATGTCATCATCTATTTAATTAAATAAATTTTATTTATTTAATTAAATTCATATTCATAATCCATCCATTTCTCTAATGTTAATTAAATAATTTATATTATTTAATTAATTAAATCATTTCCATCCATTCCTCTATTGTTAATTAAATAATTTATATTATTTAATTAATTAAATCATTTCTATTAATTCTTATAATGTTAATTAAATAATTTGTATTATTTAATTGATGAAATCATAAATCCAGCATTAATTAAATAAATCAAATATTTATTTAATTAATAAAATCTTTAAAATATCTTCTTGCTTTCTTTCCAAAATTGAAACTCATGTGCATCTAATTAATTTATTTAATTAGATAATTCATCAATTATCTTTCTCATCTTTTTCAGGATTTATTTCCTTTGAAAGATAATCAAAATCTTTCTATTTTTTTCACATCTTATCTTATCTTGTTTTAATTCCTTTAAAACAATAAATCAAAATCTTTCTATCTTTCAAAAATCTTATCTCATCTCATTGTTTTTCCTCTTTTGACAAAAATAAAATCATTATCAATCTTATCAAATCTTATCTCTGTCCACATCGAAAATCTATAAATCAAACCTTTCACAAGCCATTTGGATGGAATCTTCAGACATCCTTATGCTGTCAAAATCATTCTTCGATCGAATCTTCTTCTAGCATCTTCACTCTGTCAAAATCAGTCTTGAATCACCATCTATCATCTTCATTAGGTTGTTATGCTACAAAATTGAGCAACCAACATTCCTCCAAAAATCAACCTTCGAAATCTTGCATCCTTGTGCAGGTGGAGAAGAGCCATGGAGATCAATCAACACTAGTTTGAAAATCGGTTTGCAGTTTCTTTGTTTACTATTTTTATTTTCATTCTAGTTTGTACTTCATGGTGCTTGATAGGATTTAATTTGTTTATTGTCTTCAATGCATTTAAACCTTTGATTATCTCCCTATCTACACATCTTTCTTGAGTATTGGCCAAAAATATAAAGATCTCAATTCTGCTACCATCTTGGTTACTCTAGGGTTCCCTGAATAATGTGTATTGTGGATTTCTTCCAAGATCAATTTCCTCAAATCCACTTAATTTGGAATGTAAATTCTTTCTTGGTATCTCAAAATTCCATTGGATTCATACACATAACCATCAAAATGATGGTTTGTGGGGTTCTTCTCTAAGGCTTGCTTCAGTCTATTATAGTGCCCATCTTCTTGTAGTTTTGAATTACTTGTTTCAAATTGTACCTTGGTGTAGTTATGGCTTCGATATTCCTCCTTTGGTTGAGTGCATCAACCACTCTACTTTCCTTCTCCTTGATATACTCAATGCCAAAGTCATACTCATTGGGGAACTCCAACCATATCCTTTGTTGAGCGTTGAGATTATGTTGCATAAAAATATACTTGAGTCCTAGGTGATTTGTCTTCAACTCAATGACTTGCTCAAAAGGTAGTGTCTCCAAATTTGTAAAGCATGAACTATGGCCAACAACTCTAAATCATGTGGTGCATAATTCAACTCATACTGTTTAACTTTCTTGATTCATAAGCCACCACTTTCCCATTCTACATTAGTACTCCTCCTTCACATTCTCTACATGCATCATTTATCACCTTGAATTGTCCATTTGGATTTGGTATAGTCAAAATTGGAGTTCTAGTGATCTTTTCCTTCAAAAGTTGGAAAGCTTTCTCACACTTGTCAGTCCACTCAAATATTTTCCCTTTCTTTTGGAGTGAAGTGATCGGTGCTGCAATTTTGGAAAACCCTTCTACAAACTTTGTGTAATATCCTACCAATCCCATGAAGCTTTGGACTTTAGTTACATTCTATGGTGTAGGCCATTCCATAATTGACTTGATTTTCTCTAGATCTAAAACAACCCCTTCTACTAAAATGGCCTAGATAATGTACCTTGTCATGATAGAAGGTACACTTGGATAGCTTTCCAAAAAAAATTCTCTCCCTCAACCATTGTAACACTATCCTTAAATGCTTTTCATGCTCCTCAATATTCTTGGATTAAATCAAGATATCATCCAAGAATATTAGCACAAAATCATCTAAGAAATCTTTGAATATTTTTTTCATTAATTCCATGAAAGTTGTGGGAGCATTGGTCAATCCGAATGGTACTACTGTGAATTTGTAGTCGCCATAACAAGTCCTAAAAGCCATCTTAGAAATATCCTCCTCCTTGATCCTTGATTAGGGTGAAAGTAGGATCCACCCAAATGCATGGGAAAAATGATGGACCACTTATTTTTCAAGGCCCTAAACACCTCAAATTATGCAAAATAAGATGCTAATAACAACTAGAAATGCAACCTAACTATTATAGCAACTATGGGGAATGTTTATAGAGCATAAAAGGATGTGTACCTAGCCAGAAAGTTGTTGTTTTTGAGCTATGAAGGACTTGAATTCTCCTTTAGTGGCGAATGGGTCCTTTTAGGATTTTGAAAAATTAATTTTAGGATCTCGTTTCTTGATTTCTACACTCTTAATTTCCCGGTTGTCAAGTTCTAGAAGCATGTAGTTAGTTTTTTAGAGATCTTTCTGTGATCTTGCACTTTGAATGACAACTTTAGCAACTTTGCAAATTTGACAATCTTGCTCTAAATATTGCTCAACTTGATCTTCAACCTGTAAATCCGCAATCACACACTCAAGGGAAAAAAAACTTGTTGATTTGTTGGTGAATGGGGTTTTTCCTCAGTCAAATCCCTTGTAGGTAATTAAACCAAATGATGAAATGAAGGAATTGAAGCATGAAAATGAAACAATGTAAATGATGTCACCTTGGATGTTGTCTTGTGAAGAAAATATACATACTAACATGTAGTGGCCATGAAGAATGTAGATCTTGGATGTAGGATGATGCTTTGTAAATAGATCCTCAATGCAACATTAACTTCTTGGCTCAACACACATGATTGCATTAAACCCTAGACATGATGATATGACCTTGAATTGCTGCAATAAACACTTGAAATCTGCCTTGAAATGCCTTATGAATTCCTTTGAAATGCTCTATAATTCTCTTGTGAAGTATTAGGATGCTCTCTTGAAAATCTTAGATCTCTTGTAAACTTGTTAGGAGAAACAATGTGAATTAACCCCTTATTTATACTATTTTAGGAGATTAACCTCGAAATTCAAAGAATTAAGGCCGACACCAGATATGGAAAGAAAGATAATTAAATTCCCACCAAAATGAAATTCAAAAATAGGGGTCTCATTAACGGAGGACCCATTCACCACCAAAGGTGAATGGGTCCTGGCTAAGTTTCCAGGACCAAGCTTCGGGGAGCTGAAAGAAGACCAAAAACCCATTCTAGATCAGCTAAGAAAGGGGTGTCTTATTAAGGGAGGACCCATTCACCATCAAGGGTGAATGGGTCCTGGCTCAACTTACCAGGACCAAATTTTTCCCAATGAAATAATTTGTTATTTAATTTATGATTGTCGGGATAGATCTTCGAGAGGTCAAAATTAAGGCCTAAATTTGAATTAAAAGAGGGTTAATAACTCCAATTAACCAGAATTAATTAAGACCACCTAGATAAGTGTGAAAGTTATTTAAAACACTTTACAACACTTAAACAAGGTACAAATTATGTATATTTTATTTAGAAAGGGGCCCGTTAGGCTTAATTAAGCAAATAAGTCCTAGAAAAGTGTGAAAGTGTGTTACAACACTTTACAAAACCTTTGTAAAGGGCCAATTAAGGAATTTTTTAATCAAATAAAGGTCCTAAAATAGTGTGAATGTGTACAAGACATTACAATGCCACTCCAAGACACCATTAATTCAATTTTAATGTCAATTATCAGACCAAACAAGGAAAAGGCTACTTTTTCCGTTACTACATTTTGCCCCCATTTTATTGAGAGGATGACCCTATGTCAAACTCACAATAAAGTGGACATTCAGGGCACTTAATTAAGCAATAATAAAAAGATACATGATCATACCCTATCAAAGGCCAAGAAAAATAAACAAAAAACAAAGGATCAAGCATGATCGATTCAACACAATGTGAGGTGATGGTTGTTTGTCCATAACATACGCTGCTTGCTCTGGGGTAGTGGAACCTCATTCTGTCTGCTAGGTGAGTTGTCCCAAAATATGTATATGCTCACTTTGGGGTAGTGGAACTTCAGTCTGTCCACTAGGCGACTTTTCCCAATGAGGTGGAAAATGAGAGAATCATATTGGCCTCTCATACCATACTGAAGCTATCCTCCTGACAAATTCGATAAGGCACCACAATGAAAATTATTTTGTAAATGTTTTTTTCATGTAACAATTTTGTTAAAGGGTATTTTTATTTGTTCATGTAATGGTCTTCCTCTTAGGGAGCATTGTTCCTAATGTATCCAAGAGAGGACAAGTCAAAAGTGTCAGATCGTCGCCCATGGGATGCCTTGTTCGCATCATGCCATGATAGTAGACCAAAAACTCTTGGATGACATCAAACCAAATGACACCACCAAGAAGAGGACACATCACAAGAAAAAAGGAAAATCATGCCATGAAATTTTCTAATAGATTTCATCATCGTATTCCCCCACTTTAAAGCGGTTGCTACACCATTACTATGAGCAATTGCTTTCAAGTAGCCAATGATTTTTTCCTAATACATGAGAGATTTCCTTAGAAAACCCTATTCCAAGCAAGATGCCTCATGAAATAGGAAGGAAGGTTGCCCCCACAAATACAATGCCAAACCTACAAAGAAAAGTATGTCACATGCATGCCAACTTAAGGCATGCTATCCACATCCCAAGCTTTCTCTTACATAGACATGGGAGGTGGTCAACTAGCCAAAAGAGACAATTGACAAATGACATACGAAGACAAGGCTACCTAACCCCTTGCCCCCACTTAATGTGAGACAAGGATGAGCCTAGAATGGATGATGGTATGTTGCTCCTTGCAAAAAGGAAATGATTTGTAATTAATGTAAAACATGCAATAGTGAGTATGCTATGATCCTACAACTATTGCATGGAAAGGAGCAACAACTAATGTTATTGATCATAATGAGTAGGCAAAGTATCAACTTGATGCATACCTAATGCGATATTACCACATGTAGTATCTATCAATTTAGGATGCACTAATGTTAAAGTTGGTTTAGAAGAATCTTTTGTAAGAGTGTTGATATTGAGTGAAGGCTTGTTTGTTGGTTTGATTTCTATCAAAGCACAATAGCCAAGGCCACAAGTTGATTCTTGCGGGTTAGGCTCTATACAGACATAGATACCTTGCTCTCTATCACCACATCCTTTTCCACTATACCCAAGCTATTTCATAAGTTCATAACCTCTTCCATAAATATTTTTCATTTTTTTAGGATCCAAATGTTGATAATAAATTTTGTCAAAGTTTGTTGTGTATGTTGTCATTTCTTCTAAAGTGGTTGAGGTGGATGCTTTTGAATTTTGTATTGACATTATCACTTTTCTATTTCCCTTTGTAGACTATTTTGTTATTATCTTGTACTCGCCCATGGATGTAGGTATAAAATCAAAGGAACTCGAAGCATCTTCCAATAATTTTGTGACCTCTTCAATAAGCTTTTATTTTTCTTTCTTTACATGCAAACAACTTTGTGGTTCAAGATCGGTCTTGATTGTATAAACCTTGTTATATATTTGAGAAATGTCATTTTAACTCAGTTGTTGTGAAACATTATCATCATTGAGTTGCTTTTGAGGTGGTTCTAAGATGAGCACAAGTTTATTTTGAACTTGTGGTTTTTCTGAGGAAGGATGAATGATAAGTTGAGACTTAGGTGGTTCTATAATTAGAGGACTCAAAGGAGCTCTAATATTCATAACCTCAACACACTTGTCCTTATTTTCATGATCTCTTAGCGAAGGGGAGTCTAATGTCACTTCATCATCTCGGTCTAAGGAAATTACGTCACTATTGCTTGAAAGACATGTGTGAATGTTCTTATTTGCTTGCATCATGATATCTTCCCTAGTAGGAGAGTTTTTAGGATAGAAACAAACTAGATTTTCATGACATTCATTGTTTGGTTCTTCTAAAATGTCTTCATCACAAGTAAGGGAGTGATCAATGGCTATATTTTCTTGATTATCAATGATGACATTCTCTTGTTCAATAATGTTTTTCCTAGGGGAAGAGAGGAAAATAGGACTCTCACAACTCTCATCAATTGGATCTTCTAACACAAAAGAATTGTCATCATAAATAGGAGAGATATTAGGAGAAGGAAAAATTTGATTGTTATGATTCTCCATGATTTCATATTGTCTCTCTAAGGTATCATTCTCTTGTGCCATAATATCTACCCTAGTAGAGGATATTTTAAGATGTTCATCATATTCCATGGTTACATTTTGTAAAGTAGCTTCATCACAAATAGGGGAGGCATCAAGAGAAGAAAAACTACGAGTTTCATGCTTACTAATGATTGAAATTTTTTGTTTAAATAGATCTTCCCAAATAGTAGGGGCATTAGGAAAGGGAGAAGCAAGATTCTCATGACTATTAATAAGTGTATCTTCTAACACCAAACTATCTTCTTTATACATAGAAGAGATATTGGGAGAAGGATAAATTTGATTGTCATGGTTATCTACAAATACATGGATCCCATGTCCTATAATGTCTTCCCAAGTAGGAGAGGTATTGGGAGAAAAACAATTATGACTGTCACAGTTGTATATGGTTGTATCCTCTTCTATCACATCATTCCAACAAATAGGAAAGATAGGAGGGGGGTAGATTTAAGGTAAGTGTCAACATTTTCACTTTCTTGTAGTAAGAGACTCTCATAACTAGGAAATGTATTGAATGAATGACTAACATGCTTTTTGACTAAATTTTTCTGTGCAAACTTGGAAAAGATGGATACTAACATTTTTGAAAATTAATGCAATGAAATGACCTAGAATGAAGTGCAATTTTTTGATTCCACACAATGCAATAAACTGAAAATGAAATGTTTTGATGGAATTTTGAAATTTTTAACAATGCACTAAAATAAAGAAATTTAAGCTAAATTTAATGAAATTGATGAAACAACAAATAAGGAAACTGAAACAGAAAGATAATTGTACCAAACAAAAAAACTGAGATTTTAATGTCCTAAAAGTGCAGATTTGTAGCTAGCAGGGACTCATTCACCAGTAAGGGTGAATGGGTCCTGGTTAGGTCTTTCTGGGATTTTTCTGTGGATTTCAAAGTCAATTTTAATGCCTTTTCAAATGCCAAAAGGTACAGATCAGAATTGATCAAGGACTTATTCGCTAGTAAAGGTGAATGGGTCTTGGTTAGGTCTTTTTAAACTATTTTAAAATGATTTGCAAAGTTTCAGTTATAACTTTCAGTTACAGGTTTGACACAGTGAAATGCAACTTTAGATTTTCCAGAAATTCAATGCAAAACTGCAATAGAAAGATGAAATGCAAGACCTAGTTTGAAATGTAATTTTTTTTTTATATTCAAATGCAATTGAATGAGATGAAAAATGACTAATTTTTTTTTTTTAATTTTTAGATTTAAAAAGTGCAAAAAAATGCAAATCTAATCCCTATATGATATGCAATATTTCAATGCAAAAGAAGAAACCCTAATTTAATGCAATTCTAAATGAAATGAATGCAAGCTTTTAACTTAAGATGCAATGAGAGACTCTAAAAATTAGAAAATTACAATGTTGAATAAGTCGGGTTCACCAAAAATGATTAGAGTGAAAATAGGATCCACCCAAATGCATGGGAAAAATGATGGACCACTTATTTTTCAAGGCCCTAAACACCTCAAATTATGAAAAATAAGATGCTAATAACAACAAGAAATACAACCTAACTGTTATAGCAACTATGGGGGATGTTTTTAGAGCATAAAAAGCTTTGTACCTAGCCAAAAAGTTGTTGTTTTCGAGCTATGGAGGACTCATTCGCCTTTAGTGGCGAATGGGTCCTTTTAGGGTTTCAAAAAACTAATTTTAGGATCCCATTCCTTGATGTATGCACTCTTAATTTCCTGGTTGTCAAGTTCTGGAAGCCTGTAGTTAATTCTATAGAGCTCTTTCCCTGATCTTGCACTTTGAATGGCAACTTTAGCAACTTTGCAACTTTGACAATCTTGCTCCAAATCTTGCTCAACTTGATCTTCAACCTATAAATCTGAAATCACACACTCAAGGGCAAGAAAACTTGTTGATTTGTTGGTGAATGGGGGTTTGCCTCAGTCAAACCTATTGTAGGTAATTAAACCAAATGATAAAATGAAGGAATTGAAGCATGAACATGAAACAATGTAAATGATATCACCTTGGATGTTGTCTTGTGAAGCAAATCTGCATACTAACATGTAGTGGCCATGAAGAATGTAGATCTTGGATATAGGATGATTCTTTGTAAATAGATCCTCAATGCAACATTAAATTCTTAGCTCAACACACATGAATGAATTAAACCCCAGAAATGATGATATGACCTTGAATTGTTGCAATAAACACTTGAAATATTCCTTGAAATTCCTTATGAATGCCTTTGAAATGCTCTATAATTCTCTTGTGAAGTATTAGGATGCTCTCTTGAAAATATTAGATCTCTTGTAAACTTATTAGGAGAAACAATGTGAATTAACCCCTTATTTATACTAAATTAGGAGATTAACCCTAAAATTCAAAGAATTAAGGCCAACACCAGATCTAGAAAGAAAGATAATTGAATTCCCACCAGAATGAAATTCAAAAATATGGGTCTCATTAAGGGAGGACCCATTCGTCACCAAAGGAAAATGGGTCCTGACTAAGTTTCCAGGACCAAGTTTCGGGGAGCTGAAAGAAGGCCAAAAACCCATTCTAGATCAACTGAGAAAGGGGTGTCATATAAAGGGAGGAGCCATTTTCCATCAGGGTGAATGGGTCCTAGTTCAACTTACTAGGACCAAATTTTTCCCAATGAAATAATTTGTTATTTAATTTATGATTGTCAGGATAGATCTTCGAGAGGTGTCAAAATTAAGGCCTAAATTTGAATTAAAAGAAGGTTAATAACTCCAATTAACCACAATTAATTAAGCCCATCTAGATAAGTGTGAATTTGCTTTAAAACACTTTACAAAACTTAAAAAAGGTACACATTATGTAGATTTTATTTAGAAAGGGGCCTGTTAGGCTTAATTAAGCAAATACGTCTTAGAAAAGTGTGAAAGTGTGTTACAACACTTTACAACACCTTTGCAAAGGACCAATCAAGGCATGTTTTAATCAAATAAAGGTCCTAAAATAGTGTGAATGTGTATAATACATTTCAACACCACTCCAAGACACCATTAATTTAGTTTTAATTTCAATTATGAGACCAAGCAAGGAAAAGGCTACTTTTTCAGTTACTACAATCCTCAACTGATGATATCCAGATCTTAGATCTATCTTGCAGAATATTGTAGCTCCTTTCATCTGGTCAAAGAGTTCATCAATTATTGGAAGGGGGTACTTGTTCTTGATATTTTCCTTGTTCAACATCCTATAGTCAATACATAAGCACAACGTTCCATCCTTCACAAAAATGACTGGTGCACCCCAAAATCATCCACACTAGGTCTGATAAACCCTTGGATCAACAACTCTTGCAGTTGCATCTTCACAATTGACTATAGAATTATGTTTTGTCAACCAATTGATTCCCAATATACATCATATGTTCCTAAGGGAGCTACATATCGATTGAATTGAGTATGAAAACTAGGAAGTTCTGACTCATTGCAAGAAAGACAAGAATCTACCCTCTTTTATGCTCGATTCCCATACTGAACCATCCATGAATTATCCATGTGTTCTGGTATAACTAGTAATTTAGAAATTATTTTAGGATCTACAAAGTATGATATTGCTATTAGGATTCAATCATGGTCTAACGATGTGAGTTGATATATCGAGCAATAAGTCTTTGTCACTTGTCAACCTTTTTAACAATCTGCCATCATCACCATCCTATTGGGTCCCACCAGATACACTGCGGGCACCATCAAATCTTTCTCGTTCAATATCTACCATTCATAGCATATGTCCTCTTATGTAGCCTTCGTAGGTCCCACCATTCATACATCATGAACCGTTCGATCAACATTGATCAATCTTCACCGTTCATCAAGCAAGATTGCAATGTTGCTACAAACTTGAACTTTAGAACCTCTTGTCAAAGGTTATGAAATTCTAAAAACCCACGACTCACCAATAAATCTCTCCTTACTCCTTATCCCTCCATTCGCTAAGTCACTAAGTCGGGAGGTTACAAAATTCTAGAACCCTGTGACATAGGTTAGAAAAACTCAGAATCTCATGACTTAAGAAATAAACCATTTTCTGCCAACAATAGGGAGAACCTTGGACCTCGTCAACCAGTTGCCAAAAGTGAGGGGTTGGTCACGGGATGGAAATCAATGACATAAGTTATAACTTATGTGACCTGTAACCTACAATACCAAATCATCGACAAAATATAAACTATTTGAACGTTGTGACTATAAACTCCTACACACATAGGGTTTAACTGATAAACCCTAGACCGAGAGCATGAGAAAATGAATGTTGATATCTCCATTGACATCAAGACCTGAACAATACCTTTCTGGAAAGCTCCCGAGAAACCCAATTTGAATCTACCATCTAATTTTTCATCAGATCCACTACTCTCACACTCATCCTTTGTCACTATGCCAAAAATCTCCCTTGCATGATTTTCACTTTTGAAATTAATAACATCATAGCATATGAATTCAAGATTCTCTTGTAACTCCATGACAACATTGTAGCATATGCATTCACCAACAACTAGTACCCATGCTTCCATATTCACTACAAACCATATCTCCTTGACATCAATGAAACTTTCCATTAATGCCATCATCTTCACTTGCATGAGCAACTCCATTTCATTCCAAATCATCTTTCATCATGCCAACACTTTACCTTGCATGATTTCCCCTTTTAACATCAATGACAACTATATGCCAACAATCTCCCCCTTTTTCATTGATGGAAAAACTTAAATACTCAACTGCCAAAGGTCTGACACCAATGATGGATAACATTTGAGCTCTCAATTCTCCTCCTTTGACATTCCTTCTCCTTTTCTCATCTTATGAGCATCAAGACTTCTTTCTCACATGCCCAAATTTCTACCCCTTGCTCAAATACTTGAGCATTTCCACACTTTCTCCCCCTTTGACATCAATGGAAAAGGGTTACAACTTTCTCCTATTCTTTGTCTCGGGTCACCATACTGCTGCAACCTTCACTTCTTATTAACAATGGAAAAGGACTTAGCTCCCCCTTTGATTGATACCAACTGAAAACAATTTTTTTCTCTCATCCCAAATGTTTCTCTCCTTTTTATTGCAATGGAAAAAACCAATGCTTCAACTGCTTTGTACCAAATACTAATATTTGATGCTAGTTGAAGTGCCATTACATGCTCATCGCCAATCAAGTTTAATATCAAATATGGATGTTCTACTTCATACTCCATACCAATTGATATCATATACTTGACACAAATTGATGATATCATGCCGTAATACTACTTAAAATTCTCAACTGCAATGTATCAAGTATAACACTGATTTGATACTTCTCCATAGATACCAATTGTATTTTTTGATATACCTTGCTTCATCCTCTTTTGCTAGCCTACTCATGCACTTGCTTCATTACAAGTTTTGCATTTCATATGTACCAGCTAATTTGATCATACAATTGATTTGCTAACTAAGGAAACTCCCCTTGAGATCATACACCATTTTCTTCTCAGTATACTCGAGCATTTGCTTCCTTATGGGCTTTGTACCAACCAAACTATTCTAAACAAATTTACAGTGGTATGATACCAATTTAAAAACAATATATAAATAATAGCTCCCCCTTAGTCATATCTCTTCTCCTTACAGTCAAGGAGAATTTCTCTCAACAGAGCATTTACACTGCCTTTTCTTCAATAACTGATACCAATGGTTGATATCAATTTTTGTAGCAATTATTCACTTCTTTATTGATGTTCTTACCCTCTGACTAGCATTTCAAAGAGCAAGAATGTGACCACACATCTACAACCATCAAGTTGTTAGAAATTTGTAAAACATGTTTTACCTGACTTGATCTCTCTCTCCATTTCTAGGGATGAATAAAATACCACTAAGGCTCCCCCTCGACTCATGCCCCATCACTACAAACTAGTGATGTAAGGAAGAAACACCCACATTTGGTGCCTCTTGCTGGAATTTCATTCTCCACACCTTCTTAGGATTCTTCTCTATCTTGTCAGCCTTCTTACCAAGAATATGTGAACCATTGTTCACTTTGGGAGAAGTATCCTTCCTTGCATTCTTCCTCTTTCTCTGTACTATGGGTCTTACAAGATCTAGTCTGTAGTCTTTAGCTATATGACCAAATTTTTCACACTTGTAGCATACCATATACATATTCCTTACATGAGCAAATGAATTTCTATTTACATATTTAGTGCTCCTTCTAAGTGCAACTCTACATTCTCTAGCCCTATGACCAAACTGATTATAGGTATAATAGTAACCATTAAAACATGGGGAGTACCTGGTCATAGCATTCCTCTGAATGTAGGATGAGGAGGTCTTCTTTGATTTGGCTTCTTCATGTATCTCATCCTAGTAAGTCCTCCTGAATCAGCTCCCATAATGTTTTGTCTTTTTCTTTGATGCCTTGGGACTGATTTCTCCATCTTCTTATCTGTTGTGGTCATCTTCTTTTGATAAGAAAGAATTGAATAATTATTCCTTTTCTCATTTTCAGTAGGTCTCTTCTCTTCTTTGACTTTCTTATTCTCTGCAACTAGCTTATTTTCTTCTTTTGTCTTCTCCATCTCAGCAGCGCCTTTATTTGATTTTCAATTTCCAGAGGTATATTCTCTGAAGCAACTTGTGCAGGCTTCCTCTTCCTTTGTGAAACATATTTCTTCTACTTTAAATCCGTCATACAAGTTTGTAGAAGTGCTAATAGAGGAACTCATTCCTTTCTCAAACCCAAGGCCATATTTTTCTTTGGGTTTTGATGGCTTTTTTGATTTCACTAATTCATCAAGTATCTTAGATCCACCTTTCAACTTTAGGCCTTTGTAAATCTGCTCCTTAGTTCTTTCTAACTCTTTTCTCAAGGCCACTATTTCTTCCTCCTGCTTCATGCATCTTTCTCCTTCAAGGTCTAGTTTGGAATTTATTACTTCTTCACCTCGTTTAGCTTCTTCAACTTGAAGTTTTAGATTTATCGCCAACTAATTTGATTCCTTTAGCTCTTGAGTGAGTTTATCAGTCTCTTTCTGAACATTCTTTTTCAACTTCTTATTTTCATCTGATTTAGACTGTAGTTCTGATTTAACTACATCTTTTTCTCTTCTTTCTTCTTCCACCTTAGTCTTCAAGATGATTAGTGCCATCTCATTAGATTCTTCAATACTTCTGGTCAACTTATCAATCTCTTCTTGTGCATGCAACTTTTGTTCTTCATTCTCCTTCTTCAAACCTTTGATCTCATTCAAAGCACAAATGAGACTTCCTAGGTCAACCTATACTTCTTCATCACTAGACCAATTGGGAATTGTACCAAAATCCATGCATAGAGATTCATTCCCATCAATCCCACAGGAACTTATATGTTCATCTTTTGATCCACCAAAAACATCTGATAACTTATTTTCTCCTTTTGTGTGTAGATTCTTCTTAACACCCTTTTTACTTCTACATTTACTAGAGCCTTTCTTATTAGCCATTTTGTGTTCACTCTGCCAGAATCTACCTGAGCTGATTAAGCTTCTCCTAGGGAACCTAGGGATTTGATAGCAATTGTTGGAACACAATGATCTTCTGAGAGGGGGGTGAATCAGTAGATACTAAAAATTCTTTCCCTTAAAAAATTAATGGAGACTACTTCCTTAGCTCCAACTACTTTGTGCAAATTTATTTCTTAAACTATTGATATACAAATTGAAAACAACAACTCCCTAATTTACAATCAACAACTTCAAGGATGATACAACACCCTATTTTAGGAGCTACAACTCCAAGGAGACTACAACCACCTAGTCTGAGCTACAACTCCATTCAATGATGCTACAACCTCTAAAAGATTACAAGTTCATATATGCATACAATTAGGTTCTACTCAACCTAAAAATGCACCATTACATTCAATGAATTGTTGAACACTTTGCAATTTACACTACTGCTACTGAAGCTACACTCTCAGCAACATACCTTTGCTCTGCACTCTTCTTTGCACATAGAACAATCACTATTCTATCTTCCTGCACTACACACCCTCTTCACCATGAATGCAAAAATTGAGAAGATGTTCTGTATTACAGTCTAGGACTTCATAAATGCATTCACTATATACTACACTTCACTCTCTCTCTGTTACATACTCATCAAGATGTAACCTTTATTAGTGCTACGTCCAAATGCAGGTTATTCTCTCTATTCATACACACTCACTGCAACGTTAGACACATCTCCTCTACCAGCAACTGCTTTTCTTTGACCCTAGTCATCCAACCTTTTAACAATATCTGATTGTCATCTTTCTCCACCGACCTACTATCACTACCTCAAGATTCTCTCTACTATCTAGATCATCTCTAGCTTACTATTAGGTTTTTCTTCACATATTAACTTCATCAACAAGCTTCCCTTGCGTCGAGCCACACACACACATCATTGTCCAGCTCATAATTAAGATATTTGATAGAGTTTATTAGATATTCCATAACGTGCATTGAGCCACCCAACATTTAATTCTATTATAGAGAATTTTCCTTCATTCATTATCTACCAAACCCTAGAATTAGATATGCATTCAATGCAATCTCTTATTCATTCGATCTGATTCTATCTCGATCACAAATGCAGTCTAGAATACTCTGTTAGGGTTTATCACATATCTTACTTTACACCATACCTGTGCATCGAGCCTCACAACATTAAATTCTATCTTAGAGAATTTTCTATGAATAGCAACTTGCAAAACCCTAGGATCAAATTTGCATTAATTATGTTCTACAGTCCATATGATCAGATTCAGTCTTAACCGATTCTAAAGACTATTTAGCCACCTTAAAGATCAAATATTCACTGAAAATGGTCACAGATGTAGTTAGACCAATTAATTCCTTCCTCTGTGTCGGTTACTAGTTGAAACCTTGTTTACACAGACTTATCTATTTGAGATCTTTGTCTTTGAATTTGGGTCATTGATCTCCAACCTTCACCATGATCTTGCATTCTTCATTCATCATCGCAACTTTAAAACACAACCATCTGATAAATGGTCCTTCAAATCTCCTCTGTTGATAATGTTCTTCAAGAACATTTTCCTTCGATTCCTTGGTGCAAAAATCATCGTCGTCGATCTTAGGGGTGTTCATCATGTTGTACATTGCCATTAGATCTTTGCCGCTTGATCTCCACCATCGATCACATAACCATTGTGATCACAGAGTGCATCACAATAACCTTAAATTATGACTTTTGGATCAACCTTATTCAAATCCTTCAATATTGATCGTTGGATAAATGGTCCTTTAAATCTCCACCATGAATCTCCTTCATACACCGCTTGCGAAGCGCGGGGTCCACCAAGACATGTGTCCAAAGCCTGCTATCCCATGAGCTCTGATAATGGGCCCACACAAACCTTGTGAGGTTTGTGGGCTGTTGCCATTTGTCATCCACATCATCACCATGCAACTCACAGCAACGATGTGAGTTGATATATCAAGCAATCACTCTTTGCCACTTGTTCGCCTTCGTCACAATCTACCATCATCACGATCCTGTTGGGTCCCATTAGATACACTGCGGGCACTGTCAAATATTTCTCATTCAATCTCTACCATTCATAGCATATGTCCTCTTGTGCAGTCTTCGTAGGTCCCACCATTCATACATCATGCATTGTTCAATCAACATTGATCAATCTTAATCGTTCATCAAGCAAAATTGCAATGTCGCCTCAAACACGAACTTCAGAACCTCTTGTCAGATGTTATGAAATTCTAAAAACCTGTGACTCGCCGATAAAACTCTCCTTACTCTTTATCACTCCATTCGCTAAGTCACTAATTCAGGAGGTTACAAAATTCTAGAACCCCGCAACATAGGTTAGAGAAACTTGGAATCCAACGACTTAAGAAATAAACCATTTTCCACCAACAACAAAGAGAACCTCAGAACTCGTCAACTGGTTTCCAAAAAGTGAGGGGTTGGTCATGGGACGGACATCAATGACATAAGTTATAACTGATGTGACCTGCAACCTGCAATACCAAGTCACTGACAAAATAGAAACTATTTGAATGTTGTGACTATAAAATCCTACACACGTAGGGTTTAACTGATAAACCCTAGACCGAGAGCATGAACAAATGAATGTTGACATCTCCATTGACATAAAGACCTACAAAATACTTTTTTGGAAAGCTCTCAAGAAATCCAATTCAAATCTACCATCTAATTTTCCATCAGATCCACTACTTTGGCACTCATCCTCTATCATTATGCCAACAATCCCCCTTGCATGATTTGCACTTTTGACATCAATAACAAGATTGTAGCATATGCATTCAAGATTCTCTTGTAACTCCATGACAACATTGTAGCATATGCATTCACCAACAACCAGTACCAATGCTTCCATATTCACTGCAAACCATATCTCCTTGACATCAATGACACTTTCCATTAATGTCATCATCTTCACTTGCATGAGCAACTCCATTTCATTCCAAATCCTCTTTCATCATGCCAACACTTTACCTTGCATGAGCAACTCCATTTCATTCCAAATCCTCTTTCATCATGCCAACACTTTACCTTGCATGAGCAACTCCATTTCATTCCAAATCTTCTTTCATCATGCCAACACTTTACCTTGCATGATTTCCCCTTTTGACATCAATGACAACTATATGCCAACAATGGATGCATATACTATTCAATGTTTATCTTTATAAAAAAGTATCATGATACCATAACATACATAACATGTATACTAGAAAAATAGTTCAAATCTCAATATCTTTAAAAACATGGATTTAAATAGAATGGGAAGCGTTGAATTCTTTCTTTGTAATGCTATCAATCATTTCATTTTTGTAGATTTATGTTGTTAGCACACTTAAGAAAGATATAAAAGTAATTAGTCTATTCAAAGTAGTAACCCAATGAAATCTGGTCCCATGGGAGTAAATGGTAGTAGGTCATGCAAATTTTTTTTTTATTAAAATTCTACAAATACTATAACACAAACGTAATCGATACAACTTTTCCAACACCAATATGGGAGATTTAGATTATTCATTGAAACATAAAAAGATAAAACATTCATATAAATTTGTATGTAAAGAGGTGGTGGTGTAAGTCAAGGTTTTCAAAGGAATCAAGAGATGTGGACTCATGATTAACAAATGAATATAGGATATTCTCACATTGGTTTAAGAATTTCCATCACCTGTTAGGAAGGTTGAATCTATGGTAAGCTTCTGAGTCTTATAAAATTGAAGGCCAGAGGTAGAGGAGCATAGCAGATAACTAAAATTGACTCAACACTGAATAAAAGTAAACTGATAATAACTCAAACACAAATAACACAGAAGCTAAAATTTGCATTCATTCATTCAAAATATAATTAATTTCACAAAAAGAGCTGCTGCTTTGTTTCACCATAATTTTTTGCTTCTACTAAGCACACACTTCTTTTCTATTCTTCATTAATAATAATGAACTTCCTTACAAAATATACCCATCAAAAAACACCATGAAAATTCACCAGGAAAGAGGTGAAATAAATGTCATTAATTACATTAATTGTAAAACCCAGATTCACGTTAAGTGAAAAAAATTTAATCCCAAAAACAATCAAATCCATAATAAATATTGACCTTTAAAACATTAAAAGCTCAATAAAATATTCATGCTAAAAATCTTGTCAAAAATAAACCTCACCGCTCAACCGCCAAGAGAAAATTAGGAGGCCACAGGACTGCAGGAGAAACCGCTCCACCGTATGCTATGGAAGATGACTTCGCGGGATAGCGGTAGAACCGCAATACCACCCAACACAAACAAGAGCCCCTCGGTATGGCGGTAGACACCACTCTACCACAAGTAATGGGGGAGAGACTTGTAGGACCGCGAAGTCACTGCAACACCGCACGGGAGAGGAGAAAAGGTTGTGGTAACATGGGGAAGATAGGGATGGTTGTGGAAGAAGTTGGGAGAAATTCCAACACTCCCCCTTAATCACAACTACTGTCACCAATGATTCCTAAATGATTTCTCTGATAGACAAAACTTTCTTTTCCAAGTGCCTTTGTGAAAATATTTGCACATTGATCTTTAGACCTACAAAATTCTAAAAATATTTCTCCATTGTTGATTAACTCTCTGATGAAGTGATATCTGGTGTCAATGTGTTTGCTCCTTTTGTGAAAGGCTAGATTTTTTGATAATGCTATGGCTGAATTTTTATCACAACACATTTTTGTTACCTCTTCTTATTTTTATTTCAACTCTCCCAACACTCTTCTCATCCATACTTCCTGACATGAGGTACTTGTGGCTACAACATATTCTGCTTTTGCTGATGAAAGAGTGACTATTGGCCTGCTTTTTCGAAGCCCATGATACTGCACCAGTGCCAAAATGAAAAAAATAACTAGACGCGCTTTTCCTATCATCAACACTTCCAGCACAGTCACTATCAGTATACCCAATCAGCTTGAACTCATCTGAACTCGAATATTGGATGCCAAAATTCTTTGTTCCACTTATATATCTCAGAATTCTTTTTCCAAATTTCCAATGTGTCTTTAGGAGCTTCCATAAATCTGGAAATCAAACTTATAGCATACATTATGTTTGGTCTTATGGCTTTCAAATAAATGAGAGTACCACATGTCTCTTATATAAGGTTGAATCTACATTTAAACCTTTTTCATGCTTACTTAACTTCAAACCTGTGACAATTGGTGTAGGTGCTGATTTGAAATTTGTCATGTTAAACCTCTTCAAAATGTCATTGGCATACTTGGTTTGAGAGATGAATATACCATTTTCATTTTGATTTAGCTCAATGCCTAAAAAGTATTTCATGAGTCCCAAATCTGTCATTTCAAATTCTTTTTTCATAGCTCCTTTAAAAAAATCAATTGATAAATCACCCGTGAAAATAAAATCATCAACATATAGACATACAATCATAATTTCACATTTTTCATTCATATTAGTGTATAATGTAGGTTTGTTGTTGCATCTGATGAATCCATTTTGTAACAAATATGAATAAATTCTATTGTACCAAGCTCTTGGGGCTTGCTTGAGACCATACAATGCTTTCTTCAACTTGTAGACTTTGTCTTGTCCCAATATCTCATACCCAGGTGGTTGTTCCACATAAAATTTTTCTTCAAGATAACCATTCAGAAAAGCTGATTTCACATCCATTTGATGAACTAACCATTTGTTTTGTGCTGCAATGGAAAGAATCATCCTTACTATGTCAAGATGTGCTACAGGTGCAAAAGTTTCATTATAATCAATTCCAGGCTGCTGTGAATAACCTTTTGCCACTAATCTTGCTTTATGTGTTTTTACTTCACCATTTGCATTCAATTTGGTTTTATAAACCCATTTTACACCTATTACATCCTTATCTTTTGGAAGACTCACCAACTCCCATGTTTGATTCTTTTCAATTGCATCAATTTCTTCATCCATTGCACATATCCATTTATCTTCTTTAATTGCATCCTCAAAATGTATTGGATCATCTATTTGTGAATAAAATGCAAAAAGAGACATCTGATCACTATTATTCTCACCTTCATTTTGTTCATATATGTCCCTTATACTTCTGATTTTCTATCTTCTCATGCTTGCCAATGTAGGATTCGATAAATCACTTGAACTTGCTGAATGTGGACTTGCTGGTCTAGTGCTTGAAGTTGCTGCTATAGATGGTGTTTGCTGTCCTAAACGTGAAGTTTCTCTTACATTTGATGATGGCATCACTTGTGGACCACTTTGTTGAGCTTGAACAGATGTGGAAGGAATCATATTTGTAGGATTATTTGTTGGTACAAAAATTTCATTTTCCTCTTGTGGTATGCACGTTGATACATTGACTACTTTTTCTTTACTTCCATCCCATGCTTCATCTTCTACAAACTATACATCTCTGTTGATTATGACTTTCTTGGTTGTTGTATTATAAAGTTTGTAAACCTTGGATTCATCACTATATCCAACAAAGATACATTTTTCTCCTTTGTTATCTAGCTTTCTTCTTAATTCATTAGGCACATATGCATATGCCACACAACCAAAAACTCTCATGTGAGCAACATTATATTTTCTTCCAGTCCATGCTTCTTCAGGAACCATATTCATTACACTTTTTGTTGGACACCTATTCATTATATATGTTGCACAAGATATAGCTTCAACCCAATATTCATTTGGAAAATGTTTGGCTTTCAACATACTTCTAGCCATCTCCATGATTATCCTATTCTTCCTTTCAGCTACACCATTTTGCTGAGGTGTGTATCTAGTAGTAAACTGCTTATGGATGCCATGATCTTTGCAAAAATTTAAAAATTATTTTGAAATATATTCACCTCCTCTATCCATCCTCAAAGCTTTAATGTAATACCCACTTTGCTTTTAAGCAACAGACTTAAATTGACGGAAGAAATCTGACACTTCATTCTTATGCTTTAGAAAATAAACCCATTTTTTCCTTGAATAATCATCAATAAAAGTTAGAAAGTAAAGACTGCCACCAATTGAGGGTGTTTGCATAGGTCCACACAAATCTGAATGTACAATTTCCAAAGGGGATTTTCTCTAGTTGACTTTCCTATTGGAAATGAATCTCTATGTTGCTTTCGTAAGATACATCCTTCACATACTCTTTCAGGTTTTTCTATTAAATTTAATCCCTTGACCATGCTTTTCCTATGAAGCAAATTTAGACCTCCAAAGTTAAGATGCCAAAATCTCAAATGCCATAACCAGTTTTCATCTTTTATTTCTGCTTGAAAGACAGTTTGAGTAACTGTAGTGATTTCTTGTGCTTGTGCATAATCTATATTCAAATCTGGTTGTATCTTTAGGGGAAACATTCTATTACTTTTCATTTTGACCTTAGCAATGAGTTGATTACTTGGGTATTTGTCTAAAATTTTGCACAGTCCATTTTTGAAAGTTACTCTATACCCTTTTTGAATGAGCTGTCCTATACTCATCAAATTGTGTTTTAGACTAGGCACAAAATATACATCTAAGATATATTTTTGTTCCTCCTGTTTAGTTAGAATGTTGACATTTCCCTTTCCTTTGACTGACACTTTGTTGTCATTACCCAATGTAACATCAAATTTAACATTTTCATCTAAACTTGAAAACATTTCTAAATTTCCTGTCATATGGTTGCTACAGCCTGAGTCTAAAAACCAAACATCTTTTTCACTTGCTTGTGCAAGATTACATGCCAAAAACATTGTTCTCTTTTCTGATTTTTGATCTTGACTTTCTTTTGTAAAATTTCCATTTTGTTTACCATAATCATACTATTTCTTTCTACACTCATTCATGTAATGGCCAAACTTTTTACAATAGTGACATTGGATTTGAGACTTATCATACCTTTGTCCTTGTGACTGATTTTGAGATGAGCTTGAACCTGAGTTTTGGCTGCAGCCTCTTCCACTTGAGCTTGAAGGGTTGGTTCTTCCACCTCTGTAAAAATTTCTTCCTCTTCCTTTGAAATTTGATCTTCCTTTGCCTCTTCCTTGGCTAATTGAAGCTTGTGACTTAAAAGCATGCTCCAATGATGTGTTTGTAGACCTGCTCAACCTCTGTTCATGAGAGATGAGAGATGCATGGAGCTCATCAATAGAAAATTGTGAGAGGTTCTTTGTTTCCTCTATGGTTACAATAATAGACTCAAATATTGTGGGCAAACTCCTTAGAATTTTTCAACAACTCTGACATCTTCTAGATTCTCACCATGAGATCTAATTTGGTTCACCAGTCCAATAATTTGAGTAAAGAAAGAATCTACTATATCATTTTCCTTCATATACATTGTTTCACAATCTCTTCTCAACATTTGTAGCTTTGTTGTTTCCACCTTTGTCATACCTTGATAAGCTATTTGGAGAGTATCCCATGCTTTCTTGGACTTTGTTTCTATTGCAATCCTTGGGAAAATGCTCTCATGTACTACTTGAAATATGTAAAAGAGAGCCTTTGATTCCTTCTTGTTATCTCTTAGTAAATCTTTCTCTGCTTGTGTCAAAGCATTATATGTTGTTGCATCAACTAGCTCTGGATAGCCATTCTCAACTAAATCCCAAATATCTTGAGAACAAAATAGTTCCTTCATGGTGATTGCCCAATAATCATAATTTTTCCCATTAAACTATGGGATTTGTGGGTTAGTCAAGCTTGTGCTTGCTGCCATCCTTTCACTAAGACTTTTAGAAACAACCCTTTTACTAATGACCCTGCTTTGATACCACGTGAAGGCCATAGGCAGAGGAGCATAACAGATAACTAAAATTGACTCAACACTAAATAAAAGTAAACTGATAATAACTCAAACACAAATAACACAGAAACTAAAATTTGCATTCATTCACTCAAAATATAATTAATTTCATAGAAAGAGCTACTACTCTATTTCACCACAATTTTTTGCTTCTGCAGAGCACACACTTCTTTTCTATTCTTTGTTAATAATAATAAACTTCCTTAAAAAATATACCCATCAAAAAACACCATGAAAATTCACCAGGAAAGAGGTGAAATAAATGTCATTAATTACATTAATTGTAAAACCCAGATTCATGTCAAGTGAAAAAAATTTAATCCCAAAACAAATCAAAACCATAATAAATATTGTCCTTTAAAACATGAAAAGCCCAATAAAATATTGATGCTAAAAATCCCATAAAAAAAAATTCACCGCTCAACTGCCAAGAGAAAATTAGGAGGCTGCAGGATTGCGGGAGAAACCGCTCCACAACACGCTATGGAAGACGACTTCGCATGATAGCGGTAGAACAACAATACCTCCCAACACAAACAAGAGGCCCTCAGTATGGCAATGGAGGAGAGACCTGCAGGATCGTGGGGTGACTGCAACACCATATGAGAGAGGAGAAAAGGTTGCGGTAACGCGAGGAAGATAGGGATGGTTGTGGCAGAAGTTGGGAGAAATTCCAACAAAATTTTTAGACCTATTGTCATACTATAGGTGCCACCCCATATAAAAACCTTATGGAGTTCATTTAAAATCATCAAAAACTATGAATTAGGTTGTGCTAATTTGAGGTGTGGGGCACCTTAATCACTATTCTGTGTATTGTATTGAAGAATTTAACAAGGTTTAAAAATGGCAAGAGAGCTATAAGGGAGATTGATTCTTTGATGTTTTGTATTTATAAAATTCATCCTAACACAGGTTTATGCAACAAAATCAATATCATTATAAACTATTGACCAATTCTCTAGTATATTTTTTCCCAACCAGAGGTCACAAGCACCAAACTATGAGAACATGAAAAGTAATAAGGTGACTAGACTGGCTGGGCATATGAACAAAGTAGTCATAATTATACAATTTTTGTTTCTTGAACTTAAGTTATAATATTATTTAATTTAATTTTTAATTTTTATTTAAAAATTAGTTAATTAATTATATTTTCTTCCAATGATAATAATCATGCAATTTAATTTAAAAGTATTTATATATTTTATTAGCAGGGTAAGTGCACCAAGATGGTTCCCAAAAAGGGGGCTTAAGTGGCCACTTTTTTTTTCTGAAATAGGAAATACTGACATTGGACGTGAAATTGAGGATAGTTACACTCAAAATTTTGAGATGGAACAAAAACAAGGATCAAAGTGCTCTGAGTCTACTTTCGGCTTACTAAATTTATTTTGAAATGGTTGAGATTAAAATTCAAAAGAGGGATGCACACAAATTGGTGTTGTTTTGTCGAGAAAAACATAACATGTAACTCTTGTATATTTCTTATGAGTGAACACATAGTATTTTCAAAATCATCTGGTCGGAAGTTAGCTAACGATTATCTAGTTGATGCACAATTTTTTACGATAATTTTTTAATGAATATTTGAATTTTACTAATTTTCTAAGTCGGCACTTCCTGAAAAGTAGAATTTTGGCCATTCTCCCCCTACAAATTTTGGAAATAAATTGATTTTTAATTTTTTTTTTTTGTAGAATGGAGTCTAGTTTCTAAAAAAGTAATTTATTTGAAATTTTGATGAACAGTTATAACGAAAAAAACACCAAACACTGCTTTTTGGCAAAAAAAAGAAATACAAACAAAACAAATTATGGATGAAAGGCTTAACATTGTTAGAAAGTGAAAAAATTACATCGTTGGATAGCTAAGAGAGAACTTAACATTACCCATGTGTTTGATTTTGTCGATATTGAACCAGATGCAATCCTAATGGTGAGAATGAACCCGATTATGTGAAAAAATTGTAGAATTTGCAAAAAAAAGTCTCTGGTCATTGGGAATTCCCTCCAAGCCTTTGGGTTGGTATTCCAAGGAAAATAGCAATGCTAAGGCTCAGGGATTCCCAAAGAAAAATATAATGTGAGCACGTTATAACGCACTCACATTATGTTTTAGTTTTGAGTTTTTTTTACTTCTCTGGGATACATGTCAAGCAAGACATAACACGAGCACATTATAACATGCTCACGTTATGTCTTCCTTTATGTTAAATGCCACTCTATTAAATGTTTGTTGATATATTTGTATGTTTTTAGGCACATGTATGCTGGTGTGTCATGTATGTATGTATGTATGCATGCTTGTATGTATGTATGCTTTTATGGACATAGGATTGTATGTACATATGTTTTATGCTTGTATGTATTTATGTACGTCTTTAGAGGGAGGGAGAATTTTAAGAGAGAGAGAGAGTTGTCTAGGTAGGGTGGGATGGGGAGATGGAGAGAGAGAGTCTGGAGAGAGGAGAGGGGGTGGAAGTGAGAGTTTAA
>VDFB02358134.1:89016613-89087825 GCA_007258455.2 Sequoia sempervirens | reverse complement strand
ATTGCTTAAGACAATTAAAATGCAAGCTTTTGGATCAAACTATGTGTACATTTTTAATTCGACATTTCAAATCACAAGAAGAGGAATATGTAGAATTTGAAGTGTAGATAATACCTTAAAAGGGGGAGGGGAGATAAGATGATAGAGAACTATATAGACTTTCAAAATATAAATGATATTATGACATACAACCATATTCACCAATAACCCAACTACAATAATTAATGCATAGAAGAAAATCAAGAAACACAACTGCATAATTAATAAGTCTAATAAACATTAGAAAAATCATCAAACATTGCACTGTCAAAGATTTAAACAGAAAAATATACACTCAACATTATTAAATACTATATATTAATATTTTAGATCACAAAAAGTATATTAAATAAAACTATTTTTTTATATGAAGATGCTATGTAAAGCAATTCACATTTAAAAAGGCTCAAATCAACTTATAATTAATTGTATACAAGCACTGAAACATATATAATTAATTGTACATTGAAACAAATGTAAAGATTATTTTTTTTGAAATATGCAAATACATAAATAAATAATTAAATAAATCCTCTCTACTTTAACAAACATCTCAACTTAGAGATCATGTTTTTATGATCAATTCCATCATTTAGGAATACGTCACTACTAGGAAATTATAAGGTTCCTTCCATTGAACCATGCGAAATTCCTTGAATGCCCATATGTGAACACAGACTTATAAATGAATGTGATTTCATTCAATGAAATTCGGAAAATGTCCTAGTTTTTTAACAATTTTCCTGGTTGTCGGCTGCTACAGCCTTGACAAAAACTAAATGGGAATTTATTGCAGAGATGACAAAGAGCCCACGTTGGATTTGTTTGAAGAACACCAAATGGGCCAGCTAGTTCTTCAAAATCTTTTGAGTTAATTTTCCACCAAGCCATTAATTTTAACTAAAATAATCACACAAAAAACAGTACGAATTTATTACTGTGTAGCAGTTGACAAGTAATGTCTCCCTTGTAGAGCTGTCTTGTGGAAATGTGGCCAGCATTTAGTACAGCGCTGCATGATTTCATCTGATGTGCTGCCGAACTGTGAGCTCGACGTAGAAGATTGATTGATTGGCTAAAATTTAGAACAAGAAAGTGATAGAAGGAGACCTATGAGAGATAAGTCATGATGGCCTGCTCTACAATAATGGCCACTGGTTTGTCTATACAGATGTTAACTTTCTCCATTATTGCGAGCCACGTGTACATGTTCCCAAACCTTGCATGGCTTAAAATAATCTAAGCACCTTTTTGGGTTGGTGGGCAAACCAGAAACATTGAAAAATATGGGCCTGGTAGATAAATCATAAAGATTGTAACAAACTTCTATTAATTTCAACTACTAGTTCAATACCCTTCACTTTCTTAGCACAGGCTGTACTAAATTTGAGAGAAGAATAAATATGTCCTATGTGATAGCAAAGCAAGAACTTGAAAGGCTTGGAGTTGGACGTGTAGCTGCTTGAAATGGGTGTCAAAACAAACATGCCGTTCTTCTGCCTCATCTTTAATGCTCTCTGTACGTCTGCACAAGGTTAGTATCTTAATGGTTTTCTCTCTTTTTTACTATAGGCAGTCATTCAAGGTTTGAAGCAGTTTGTTCTTCTTTGTTTGATGTTATCAGGACAGCATTCATTTGTGAAGGAAGCAAAAAATGGGCAGTGGAAGAAGTCAGGTTACGATTATATAATTGTTGGGGGAGGAACAGCAGGGTGTACTCTTGCTGCCACTCTGTCTCAGAAGATGTCGGTCCTCCTCTTGGAAAGAGGCGGATCTCCGTTTGGAAACGGGAACATTTCCAATATAGAGAATTTTGAAGCAAATTTGTTAAACTCTGATTCGACCCGCTCGCCAAGCCAGCTTTTTATATCTGAAGATGGGGTAAGATTCAAATGATGGTGTGAGCCTTTTCTTTGTGTCAAAGAGATTTTGCTGAAGATGTTTTCTAGTGCTGTCTAATTTAGCAAGTAAATAGGTTTAGCACTATTGAATACAATAACCTTTTTTTTTTGAATTGGTGAGAAATCTTCCTTGTAATCCTCTAATCACCTCTCTCAACCATAAAAGGTTCAAACAGTTAATAACAATTGTATAGAGACATAGAATTTCCACAGTTCATAGTTTTAATTTATATTATAGAATTTATGTTGGATAATAGACATCATACTTTCTCTTTTCTGATTAGATATCATATTCTATACATCATATTTTCTCTTCTCTGACTATCTTCATCATGATTTACCGTCAACATTGATAGAAAAAATACTTATATAATCAAATCTAAAAACTCTAAGTCAATGATCTCCTTATTGATCATTAAAAGCAATAAATATTTTTTTCTTAAATTGATTAAAGGAAACTTGAACCTAATATTTAGTGTTACTTTACCACTACACTATCTAATTATTTAGAATAGTAAATATTTTTCTATATTTCTTAATAAAAATAATTTTTAACCATTTTGATATTTTTGAAGAACTCTTTAAACTATGCATGGAATAGATGAGCTTATCAATCACTTAAAAATACCAGAGTTGGTAAGTGCCATGACCTTTTTCCTTCTTTATTAATGAAAACTTTGCTTTTTCTAATGGATAGTGCTTAAAAGCACAAATACTCATTTTTCTGTTTTTTGATTTAATTTTAAAGATTAAGATTTATATATAATATTATCAAATTAATAGAGATGATTTTGGGAATAACCCTAGAAGATTTTTATATTATTGTTTTAGGTCACACTATAAGCACTTTTTTCTTTGGCAAGAAAAATAAAAAAGGAAAAAATCTCTTTTGACCTTTAATTATAAATTAAAAAGTTCACCTAGTTTTTTAACAAAATCCTACATGGTTTTAATATAAAAAACTGTTAAAAGAATTGGTTGTTCCTCTCTAATTCTACAGTTATTTTAGACCTCATGTAACTGTAACTTCGCTCAATCAATTCTTTTTTGATGGCTTTACAATTATTTTAGAGGTCATGTAACAATAACTTGTGTCACTGTTTGTCCCAGACTCCCAACTGATTTTTAAGCATTAACTTGGGATGTGTTCTGTCGGTTGAATTCAGTGGTAACTAATTGGAGTGCAAACATTATGAACCAGGTGATAAATGCAAGAGCAAGAGTGTTGGGAGGAGGTACCTGTCTCAACGCAGGTTTTTACACACGTGCGAGTTCAAGTGAGGTGAGAGCCATGGGATTGGAGCCAGGCTTGGTGGAACAGTCTTATCGATGGGTGGAAAGTATAGTAGCCCATCGACCTCCACCAAACAAATGGCAGGATGCAGTAGCAGGTGGTCTCATAGAGGCAGATGTTTCTCCTTACAATGGCTTCACATATGACCACATCCCTGGCACCAAGATTGGTGGGACAACCTTTAATCAGACTGGATATCGCTCTACAGCTGCTGATATTCTTGTTCAACGTGCCAATCCAAGAAAACTTACAGTTTTGCTGTATGCAATTGTTCAACGTCTTCTTTTTACTACAAAAGGTATTTCAAAAGTAATAAAAAATATAATTCAATAATATGCTAGATTTTTTAAATCTAAGATTAATACTGACAAGTCCAATTCTTTCCTTACACTTGACATACTCTGTTTGGTTGCAGAGAAATCGAGGCCAAAAGTGAGGGGAGTTGTTTTCAAAGATGCAGATGGAGCAGAGCAGCAAGTATTTTTGAAGGGAGGTAAAAGTGAGGTTATAATATCTGCTGGAGCCTTGGGAAGCCCACAGCTGCTTATGCTCAGTGGGATTGGGCCTGCAGAGGAGTTGAAGTCCATGGGAATAAAAGTGATAATAGACCAGCCAGCAGTTGGGAAGGGCATGGCTGACAACCCCATGAATACCATTTTTGTTCCCTCTACAATTGCTGTCCCAGTCTCTCTCATACAAGTAGTGGGCATCACCAAATTTGGAAGCTACATAGAGACATGCAGTGGATTTAAGTTATATGACAAGGTATAGATATACATTTACACACATTATTCATTTAATGTATATTACAATGATGGGTGACTGACTGATGTAGTGTGTTTGTGGAAAACAGGGTACAACAAAGAAGGATGGAATTATTCTGCAAAAGGTGAAGGGTCCTCTTTCCAAAGGTTATCTGAGATTGGATAACAGCACCAATGCTGAAGACACTCCAGTTGTGAAATTCAATTACTATGAGCACCCAATGGATCTACAGAGCTGTGTGAAAGGAATAAGGACCATCCAAAAGATCATTGAGTCCCAACCCATGAAAAAATTCATTCCCCCCAGCATGAGTCTGACCAAGATCATGAATTCAAGCTTTTATGCTCCTATAAATTTGACTCCTAAGAACACAGAGGGCTGGGGATCATTAGAGCAGTACTGTAAGGATACAGTGACAACAATTTGGCATTATCATGGAGGATGCCAGGTGGGTCGTGTTGTTGATGGAGAGTATAGACTCCTTGGAGCAGATGGTGTTCGAGTCATTGATGGATCCACTTTTCTCTTCTCTCCAGGAACTAATCCTCAGGCTACTGTGATGATGCTTGGAAGGTCTGCTTTCTTCTTTCTTAATTTACTCTTGCAAAGATTCTAGTGCTCTTCTGCTTTGTGTAAACTAAAAAATATACTGTCTTGTGATTGTGCAGATACATGGGAGCGAGGATCCTGAGAGATAAATTGGGCCCATCTGCAGGTGTATAATTTGTAGCTATTAACATAGACGAGCATACTCTTCTCTTCCTATTCATCAATGAAATTCTCTTTTGTTTGCTTGTCTATTATCATAGACAAGCAAACTTTTCTCTTCCTATTCATCAATGAAATTCTCTTTAATTTGTGGACTTTAGGGGCATTTAATCCATGTAATATGGTCCTTTGATATTTTCACAACTTACTACCATTAGTCTGGTCTGTAACATCACCATGATTATGCTATAAGCTGATAGTGTCTTTTACTCAAATAGCAGATGTACTATGGTAATTTTCTATGTTAAAATTATTTTCAACTGTTTATCCAATATCAAAATAAGAATTTATTTCTATTCTGTAAATTTTTCTATTTAAAATTGCAATGAATAATTATGTCTATTCTATAAAACTATATTATTTATGAATTCAATTTTTTAATTTTTTAATTTTTTTATTATTTGTATCATATGAGTTTTTTAACTTTTCAAAAAAAAAATATTGAACTATTTTTTTAACTTTACAAAAGTGTAATAAAAAATCATTTATATTTTATAATTTTAAAAAATGATTTATATTTTATAACTTAAAAAGTATTTATTTTATCTTCTCAAATATATTAGGACAAAATTATCTATTTAAAATAAATAAAAACTTAATTATATTATTTATATTTTATATTTTTTTATACAAAATTATACCCTTAGAAAACATTGAATTATTTAAAAAAAATACTTTACTAAATTATAATAAAGAATTATTTATATTTTATATCCTTTCTTTAAAAAACCATTTGTTTCTCTCTTCTTAACTTAATTAAATGCATTGTGATTTTTTCTTTTGGAATAAAATTTCTATATAAAATCAATAAAAAAATCATATTATTTATATTCCATAAGCTTTTTTAAAATTACAAAATTAGAATAATGAATTAGTCATAATTTATAATAATAAAAAATCTATTTTTTCCTCTTCTCAAATGTATTAATTGTATTTGATTGACATTTCTCAAATGAATATGGTCTCCTCTCAAATGAATATGGGTCTCTTCTCAAATGCATTGTGATTGAGTGTTCAATGAACATGGTCTCTTCTTAAATGTATTATGATTTAGTGTTAATGAATATTTTCTCTTCTTAAATATATTATGATGATGAATGTTCCTCTGTAGTGTCCCTCCAGTTTCGACATTCTGTTTAGTTTGTTTCTACTTGATAAATGCTTCAGTTCATTATGATACTATGTTGTTCCTATTCAGAGGTGATTTTGATATTATATTGTTTTGTACTTCGTGGATGATACATTGACATCCTGATTATCTGGTTGTGTTAGTTTGATGATATTGAGATAGACACATACATGATATGGTTTATTTGCTTATGATTTTTCATGTGGTTATCATGTTGAGATGATTGCTTATCATTTATCTTGCTCGTCTGTGTCGGTGAAGAAGGCAGTGTAGCATTACTCATTCGTGAGTACCCTGCTACGCTACAATTCTTCTTCACGGTGTGTATTCTGATATGAGTATAAATGTTTTAACGTTGATGTTTCCTACAAACACAGGTACCGGGTAAAGGCTTCACCTGCTTGTCAGGTCTGAGCATACCCTAAATTAATAAAATTATGTTGTTGGAGGTATTGACAGGTCCTTTTGAATCATCATTCTTTATCGAGCGAGTATCTATTTGTTACCCCTTGTTGTTGTCCAGTTTGTTCTGTTGTGTCGTGTTTGTCTGTAATGTTGTGTTTGATAATTTAATATTTAAGTTTAACAAATGTTTATTAATGTATTTATAAATGTTTGTGATTTAATTTATTAAATTAAATTAAATAAGTTATCGAATTTAAAAGTGGAAGTTGTTTCTTAGCAAATGTTTTTAATTAAATATATTTTGCTGATTTAATTGTGTAATCTAGAATTATGAGGAAATAGTTATTTTAAGAAAATATATTTTCAATATCATAGGAATCTTTGATTGACAGTTAAAGATCTGATCTGATATTTTAAAGAACAAGTTGAACTGATTGATCTATCAGTAAAGTTTTGATGATTGAAAGTTATTTGCATGAATTAATATCTTTTGGGAATGCAATTTTTGATTCACGGGAGAATCCGAAAGAATTTGTCGGTAGCAGTTTTTAGAAAATCTTGCACGGCGATTGTTTGAGGAAAACTTTTAATTCAGATTCGGTTTGTAAGCATAATTCAGGTTGGATTGCTTTGGGTTTCATAATCAAATAGCTGGTGTATTGGGTAGATTTGACGGAAGCTTAGAATTTATTCCAGATCGGTTTTCAGCATTTAACACAGGTTCTTTTCTTGTTTTGTAATATTTGAATCTGTAATTTTCTGAAAACTTTGCTCCGAAAAGAATGACTCTTTTAAACCTGCAACAAAATGATAAGAGGCTATTAGAAAGATTTTATAAAGTTAGAAAGAAAACCAAGTAAAATTAAAAAAAAAACTTAGCTTATCAGAAAATATGGGTAAAAGAAAAAACATGATGAGCTCTATTATTTATATAGCTGAGAAATTATTAATTCATTTAGGAGATCCTCTCAAAGTCTTAGAGTTCGAAACTTTGTATTGCAATTAGTAAACATACTGTGTTCAGCTTTATTTTATATCCAATATTTTGCCAATCTATGACATTTTGTGAATCGAATTTTCGGTATCCGTCTGTTAAGATGTAGGTTATTTTGTTTCTATTGACCATTTTATCAGCCGTAGCATATTTCATGCATATTTCATATATGTAAGCGGATTTTGTATTTCTTTTAAAATAATAGAAAACTGCATGATCTAGCGCCGCTTCTGCCCTGGAATCCTATGTATGACATTCTCCTTATGCGTCTTTAATAGTTGAAGATTCTCCTGAATATTAAGTGCTGCGCAGTCTCCCTGGTTAAGCAATATCACTATCGTATTATGTTCAATATGCCTGAAGAGGAAATAGCATGCATCTTTAACAATTTCATTCGCTATATTTCTTGGAACCTTCGATTATACCATTGCTTCTTCGTATTGGTTATTGATTAAATCCTTGTAGATTCAAAACATTCTTCTTAATAAAATTCTGTCCTATATATGTATATATTTATTGTGCGCAGTCACTTTAATTGTACACTTAGGTTTCGTAATTAATTTTCAACCTGGTGAGAACACCTTTGATTTTGTTTACCAAAGATTTCCCTGCCAGAAAATTGCGCGCAGCCTCTTTCGCATGATGTTACCTGTATAACCATCGATCAAGAGATTTAATGTTAATCACTGCCAAAGCACTTAGTTTCAGTCTTGTATCACGTCTTCTTCTTCACCAGCGCAGTTTGCTCCTTATCTATTATCTTTCAATCTTTAGGTTGGCGAAATTTCCACTGTGGTACTGTATATTATGATTATATTCTTGTGCTTCCTATTTTAGTCATTCCGCGCCAGTGCTCACCTGCTCCATGCGCGCGTTTTAGGCATAGACATGATCGAAGTTTCTTAACCTGCACTGGAATAACCTACGCTACAATGTTGTTGCATGGCGGTTTGCATGGCGATATCAAAACTTAACTTTATTGTTATTCTTTCTGTTATGCGTCTGGAACTAATTGCCTATACCTGTGGTTACTTCACTTTCTGCATGCGTCTCATGTTTAGATTATATATGTTCTTTTTATCATGCATAAATATTCTATATTATGATTTTTTTGCATGACGTGATTAATGCCATTCTTTAGTTGAGTGATTCTTATTTAAAGTTAGTAAACTACTTGTTAGCCGCAGGATTACAATATAATTAAATTATGTACACACAGTGTTATTAAGTTGTATTTTATTTCTTCATAGGAAGTAAAAATAAAGTATTGTTAAGTATATTATACTTCAATCATATTGCTTTATTACAATGATTTTCACTAGGGGTTATAGGTTGCGTATTTTGTGAATGTCTTAAGAAACTTCTTGGAGACTATGGTCTGTTCCTAGTGGAAGATGTAAACCTTTGTGGTTGTAAATTTTACGCTTGGTAGCTACCCCTAGACATATATGTTGAGTCATGTTATAGAAAGAGTGGCTTGCGGTAGGGGCCGAAATCCTAAGAGATTGTCTGGGCAACCTATTGTAGGTGTGTAAATTTAGTGAAAACCTAACTAATATATTAGGGGTTGGGTAGATCTAAACATTAATTCAGATAAAATTTTTCCTCGCCTACTTTCTTAATGCTCATTTAGATTGAGAAAAGGCTAAGAAGGCCTAGAATGGCATGTCGTCCATCTTGTCCTCTTGAAAGATGAAGCGACTCCACATTATTCTGCATAGGGGCCGGGAATCGGTAGACATTGCCAAGGTAACTCTTGGAGAGGGCCAGTAGTTTAGGAAGATTCACCAGGGTAACCTATCCTGATAGTGTGATGACACTCTTAGTCTATACCATGATTGTGATTCTTGTGTTGAGTTATCTTTAGTTGTGTTTGACACTGGGAGTTTATTTGTTATGATTTGATGTCGTAATGTCGTAATATGTATGTAAGCCACATGAATGTAATGTTCTATCTTCATTGTTTGTGGACCTGTCATTATCTCCTAGCACGGAGGGAGTGGACCTTCAGGTTCCACGTGGTCAGGAGGAAACCGTGCTATACCTTCCTTGGATTTTCTTGCAGTTGATGTTATGCTTACAGCCGGTTCCAATTACTTCATTGTTCGTGACAGTGGATGCGGAGCATGTTTGTGATATGGATGTCAGTTGTAATATGATCACTATCTGCTTTGTATATTTACCTCTTGTGTAAGAGCGTTCTCATTGTACCATCATTTTGAGGTAATGAGATTTATTGAAATCTCACATGTTGTAATCTGGACATATGGATATTCAATTGTATTAAGTTTTATAAACTAGATCATTCATGACATTAAATTTGTACTTATGTTTATGATAATGTGTTGAGTTTGTTTATTATGTTTATGTAACATTGTCTTGGAAACTTTATGACAGTTGTGTAATTAAATATCTTTTAAAAAAATAAAAAAATTGTTTGGTTAATTTTTATTCTTTACACTCTGTTTTAACGGTAACCAAGGTGGGGCGTTACATCCTCTCTGTATTCCTTTTCTAGATCTGTGTTTGCTGTGTCAATTTTAATTTTCATCTATGCGATAAATTACATTTTTAGATCTAGGGTTTATGTCAAGCAAGCTTGTTAAAACACACATCAAATTTCTCATCTTTGCAACTCAAGAGAACCAAACCCTAAGATATTGACTTTCCCTTTTAGTAGTCAACCAATCACCAAACCGTAGTTGGTTCATGTTTGAATGCAGAGTCAAATAAAAAGAAGTTGATCCTAGTTTATATATTTATTGGACCTAGGATCTCTTTTCTTACTTCACATTTTGGTGAACCCAACACATCCCACATTTGTTTAATCTTATGATTTCTATTGAATATCCTCATATTTGAGTTATCATTTAAAAATTTCAGATCTGAGTTCCTTTACATTTACAAAAAAAAGTGTTCATGTTGAAAAAGGACTATTTTTTTTGTCTTTTACAATAAAGTTTGAAATCATGACTCATTAATTTTTAGTAATGTATTAGATTTATTGTCAAAATCTGATATTTTATATGAACTAGTGCATGAATTTATTTGAAAATAATAGCAAGTTATGAGTAATTGGAAACCCTAATTCATTGCATTAGGTCACATTTTGAAACAAAATTGGGAATATTGCAAATTTCTCAAATATGTAAAATATTAGACTTGGAGTATCATAGTCTCAAATCTCTATATATTGTCATACCTATCCCAACTTTCAAAGATCCAAAAACTTTCATCTTTGGTCAAGGGCACCAATGCCCTTGACTTGCTCATTTTTCTTAGTTTTTTTTGTGGTAGATTGATATCTATATTCTTTGCTTAGATTTGGACTCTGTTTCTAGAAAATTTTCCTCTAATAGACTTGATCTGCTATGTTAGATCATAATTTACCTTAAGAAAAAGAAGCATACAAAATTGAATAGTTTAATTGGTATTTTATCTTTGATTGCAATTTTTTTATAATGTCTCTAATATCTTGGAGGAAGTGAAGTCATTTGATCATGTCGGATATCTTTTTGGAATAATTTCATGCATTTGATGAGCCTTTTAGTAGCAATGATTTTGATATGTTAGATAAGGCTCTTGATGACTTTATCTCATCTAAATCATCCTCAAAAACTCCTACAAATTTAATATGTCAAAGATTAATAAATTTAATAGACTTAATAACACCACAATTGATTATTTATCCTCCTCCTTATAGAAACCACAAAATATTGAAACCTATTCTCATTATTGGACCTCCTTCAAGTCAACCTAAACCTCCTGGTCACATCTTAAATTTTGTAAGATGATTCACTCAAAGCAAGATCATGTATACCAAAATTTGTTGCAACAACCACATTATCATGCAATTTCTCACACATATAACACTTGAAATAAAAAATAACCAAAGAAAATGTAAGCCTCCATTCCATTTCCTCAACCATATCTTCCCCCACACCTCATCTCCCTCAACATAGTGACAATGACAATGATCTTGTTGAGAAACTCCATAACATTTCATCTAGGATCTCTCTTTGAGACTTAATTTAAAATTCACCTACCTACCATGGTATGCTCCAAGAGGCTTTGCAGAAGATTTTGGTGCCACCTTTTGTTAAACTGAATAATGTAGTAGTCTTGTTAGATAGCATGAAGACAACAAAATTTGATATTACATTCCCTCAACATAAATTACCTCCTCTTGAAGTCTAAAACCAATATGATGCTCTCATGATAATGTGTGTCATTAATAAAACTACCTGGTTAGATGTACTTTCATCAATAATGGATCAAGTCTTAATATTTGTAGCATTAAAATCTTACATAAGATTAGTGTGGATAAGTCTCTCATTAAACAAGATACTCTTCCTATTTGTGGCTTTGATAATGCTAGTAGGTAATTGTTAGGAACAATAACACTACCCATCAAGGTAGGGCCTATGTTTTTTCCTACCCTTATACATGTCATGTCGGATCCTCTTTCATATAACCTTCTTCTTGGTATACTATGGATTCATGTTGTAAGGGAGTCCCGTCTACTCTTCAATGTAAAATGAAGTATGCATATAATAACAATATTTATACCATAAAATTAGTTGAAGAAAGTTATTTACAAGCCAAACATCACATTTCCAACTCTCTTATTACTTTGATTCCATTACCTTCCAATTATAATGATACTATGAATGAAATCTTGGGTGATGATTGGAGATCATTATATTTTCAAACTAATTTCATTGGGGAGTATAAAACCTCACCATCAAATGCTAAAGAGTCGAAGGTTTTTTGGTAGCTTCAATACAATCTTATCATTCCTCATCTCAAAATGTAAATAATGATCAAAATAATGCTTCATCTTGAAGTACATATTTTGGAGACAACTGTGGTTCATTATATTTTATAACTCCTTTGTGGGAGAGCACAAAATCTCATAATTTAAACCTAAGAAGTCTTTTGTTCCATTTGCTCAATCTTCTTCTACATCAATAAATCCAAAAAATCACCCCATGATGGTGATGGGAGCTCTTTAGCTTTCATCCCTCATATGTTAACAATATATAATCCAAACATATCAACACCTAGAAAGGATTTACATTCTTACAAAATAATTAATTCTTCTCATAATCATTTAGACAAAACTTCTCCTCCTACATTTGAGTTGGAAGAGAGTTATGGGCTGGGATTTAAAATTATTTATAAAATTGGATATGATGAGAACATGCAACAAGGAGCTAAGGATCCTACAAAACATAAAACACACCTTGATAAAAGGGGTATAGTTTTCTAGAACCTTCTCCTTCGTCTACATATCATACTTTATTGTCTACTATATTTATAACTTCTTGTGGTAAGCGAGCAAGATTTTCTTCACAAGGGAAAGGATTGTATCCTACTCCTTGTCCCCTATTCGAGCAATAACATATTTTATTGAGGCTTCTCAACACCCACTTGATTACTCTTCCTCCTCCAACATGTAATAAATATCATAAAAAATACTCTTTTTGTGCATATCATTGACTGCTTGGTCATTCCACCAATGAGTGATAGGCCTTGAGCAATAAAATACAAATTCTTGATTTTTATGCTCACTCATCCATGTGTTGATGCACATATTCATTCTAAGTAATAATCTCTTAATTTTATTGTGTTGCTCCCCACTATGTGGCATTTTTAGCTCCATATGTTTTCTCATTGTTATTCATGGTGGTACAATCTCATGTGCAACCATATTTCATCTATGGTAGCAACACGATAGTCTCTAGCATGGTTATCTTTTCCTATACACTTGGGGGGCAAGGATAACTAGTTTTTAGAGGCGTGCATCATTCTTGGGGATCTCATCTTCCCCTTCTTTTCCTTAAAATATCAATATAGAAAGTATGCTAACAATTTAAGGGGGTATATCATTTTATCTATTTCATTAGCATCTTGTGAGATTTGACTTATTGCATACCTCCTTGGTGGTGGTGTTGTATTTTATTCCCCCAAAGGTGTGGTAGCAATTTTTCCCCTGTGATGTTAAATTGTCTCTCATGACATTAAACTTTTATGCACTTCCTAAGGCATGATTTGCAATTTACAATCCATAGACCTAGCATAATAGAGCTTGTTGGCTTATTAACTTAAGCACCTTTTTCATGGCCACCTAGCATAACACAACTTGCTTGCAAGTGGAGCCATCTTTCTTATGAGTATTTACTAGCATAACACAACTTGCTAGCCTTATGGGACCTATCATTTGCCAATTTTACATGGACACCTAACATAACAAAAATTTCTACCTAGTAGATCTATGTATCCTATGAGAATTTTAATTTATCATTTTAACATTTTAGATGTCTATGTTGTGCAATCGATGGATGATGCTTGGTAATTGAGATAACCTTACATAGTAAGGTCTCTTTACCTTGTTGACTCGAATCTTTAGTTTTCATGTACTAACATTTTTTGTTTTATGTTCCATGTGTGTGTTATGTTTTCTTTGTGTGTATTATGTTTTCCTTGTGTATTTTTCATGTTTTCTTCATGCATTTCACATGTCTTCTTTGTGTATTCTGTGTGTTTTCTTTGTGTATTCCTTGTATGTATCATGTTTTCTTTATGTATGATTTGTGTATTCCTTCATGTATACTCCATTGATTTATTATTGAATGCCTTATGTATGATTGAATCTCACCTTGTCTTGCATATTTTTCTTAACATTATGGGTTTATGGGATCTTAAGTTGGGGAATTGTGCACCCATCAACTGGATGTCATGTTGTCTCTTCAACATTTCAATGGAAGGATTTATTCCTTTAGTGTGAGTATGAACGTAAGATCATAATTTATTCATTTTAGTGTCACAATAATTAAATATATTAAATTCCTTGAAATCTCAATAAATTTGAGGCAAAAACACTCGGTCAAGGATGGTACCACCCCTAACCTAAGGGCGACCTATTTCAAATTTAATTTTTTTGGGTATAGGCCTTGTGTGTTGTAAAATGACCACAAGTCAGCCTATAATCAAAAATATCAATTGGGATGAATATATTAAGAATTTGTCTTCTCATTTGAATATTAGGGATCATTATGAATACGAAGCTATTATTATGCACTTATTGTTAAGAATTATTGAGTTAGTCTCTACATGCTAACTACAATAATATATTGTGTCTTGTGGACTAACCTATTGTAGGTCTTCAAGAAATTCAAGCATCCATAAAAAACCCTTTGGTGGCAATTTATGGTGTGGACACCACTTCAATAGATTTCATAGCAAGGTAACATTACCATTTACCATTTATTGTTTTAGTCAATTATTGTTCATTTGGCCTTTGCCCAACCTAGGGTAAGCCCTCTCTACCATCATCATTTGTTATATGTGGGGGTGGAAACACCAAAGTGGGATTTGACTTAAGCAAGCCCCTATACAATAAAACCTTTCCCCTTTTTTTATGTTTGTAGGTCAAACACAAAAGTTTCATCAATAGCAGGTCACAAGAAACATATAGCAAATTATAACACATCATTAGAGTTTTGTAGATCCAAAAAAATTAGCTTTTCTAGTCTAGGGTAGTACTACCCTAGACCCTCAAATTCAAGGCCAATTTTCAATAATAGGTTCCTCTCTATATCCCTTTTCCAAATATGTGTTTGTTGCGTCAATTTTTTATTTTTGCCTATGTGATAAATAATATTTTTAGATCTAGGGTTTATGTCAAATAATCTTGTTAAGGAACACATCAAATTTCTCCTCTTTGCAACTCAAGAGAGCCAAACCCTAGGATATTTTCATAAGGTAGAAGGCAGCTCCGATCACTGACGCCTAATCATGTCTTAGAAGAAACATTAACACTATCAGATTTCGGCCTTTGGGGATATCCTTTAATGTCTTCCTTATAGAGGTGGAAGCGGGAAGGGGTATGTCTGATACCCGATATTTGACAAAGCATATTTGAACAATACATTAAGGCATGTAGATATCCAAAATTTCCTTCCCCACACAAGTGTATGATTTCCTTGGGTTTTAACTTGGATTATTTCCTTATCTTTTCAAATACTTAAAACACATTTTTAGGTTTCATAATTTGCACTTTTCCTTTGTTGCTTGCTCAAAAAATTTGCAAGGGGTAAGGGAAAACCCTAATCCCTGACTGGCGATCTTATCCCTTTACATAGTTGATTTGATTATAAATCTTTTCAAACTTCAAACTTCAAATATCCTCCTTTCCTATTGCCTATAGAGGTGCAAGGGGTAAGAGTGATCCTCGACCTCTAATCCCCGATTTGATGCGTAGCATTACACTTCACTAAAATCTTGGTTTTCAGTTTATTCTTTCGGATATCAAACATTAGGGATCTCGCTTGTTCGTTTCCTTATAGAGGTAGGAAGTATGACAAACCCCCGACCTTCGATGTCCACCATCACAAAGGATTATTTTCATCATGGTAAAATTTCCAAGTAATCCTTCATTAAGTCCCTTTCAAAATGAATTAATTTAGATCAACAAAATGTGAATCGGACCTCAGACATTGGGATTTTGTTTCAAGTAATACCTAAGTAAAACATGAAAATGAAAAGATGAAACCATGCAACTTGATCTCCAAAACCCTTCAGAATTTGTGAGTCAGGGATACCATTTACACAATGCCGATAACAACAATGAGAGGAGTAAAAGGGATCCCTGATCCTCGAAACTCGATCAAGCACTAATATCCCTTGGAAGAGTTTTCATTGACAAGCAAAGGGTGCATGATACCCCCGATCTTCAATGCCCGATGAGAGGAATATTCAATAGAGTAAATTCATTTAATAGGTATTGGGTATAGGGGATTCCCAATCCCTAATACCCAAAGGTTTTAATAATGAAAAGATGGAAGATTAAGTGTATATGGTGACAGTAAAGAGTAAGAGGTAAGCCTGAAGGCCAATCCTCGAAGCTGTTGTATAACTTCGGCTTGAAAAATTATAACTTTGAGATAAGGATGGATATGGTCTAACATGGCTCGCTTTGCAAGTTTTCTCTTCTTGGTGTAGGAAAATGATAAATTTTGCAAGATATATGCCTCCGAAGGATTTTGAAGAAATGAAGTACCAATACAAAGGCTACCACCCAACTTCTAAGATGTTTTCTATGTATAATGAGATTTGTGACATGTACCTAGGACATGTTAACATGGATGAATTTAAAAAAAGGATCAAAAGATTAAGTTACAGTTCCACAACAGGTCTTTCATGGAAAGGATGAATCAGATCGTGCCAACCTAGTCCGATCACTTTGCCAAATAACTGGAGATAGGTGGAGATCATTGCTGATATCTACCCATGTTTTTTGATGAGTGATGTTGCCAATGTTGTGAATGACGTGTTTTCCCAATGCCCCTAAGTTAAATTTGTCCAAGGATGTGCGCAATAACTACTAGAGAAATCAAAGCACATATCATGTGCTTGAGTTTAGTGGCATTGGGAATTTTGAAGATTGTTGCTTGCTTCAGTTTACTTTTAGTTATTATTTTCATGTTGCTTTAATTTAGTAAGTTGAACTTGGCTCCAATTGAGGCACCCAGTTGTGAGCTTTTATTTAATTTTCAATTTGCTTTTAGTTAAAAACTCAAGCATTGGAGGTACTTCTAGTTAGCTTTTTATTAGGTCCATAGTTTTAGGAACTTATTTTTCTATATATTTTAGATTTTGGATCATTCCAAAGGATCTAATTTTGATGTAATTTTTTGCAATTAAATAATACAATCTCAACATGGAATTGTCTACTGACTTTGTGAATTATTGATTCAATCAAAGGGTTATGCCTATTGGATGCATCTTGATTTGGTATCATGGTGATGGTATGAATATTTTATTTCAATCTAAATTGTCAAATTAGTAAGATTTTATTGGTAATTGCAGACTTAAGTAGGATTTTATCTCAGATCTGATTGTGCTTGATGGTGTTCTGATTGTATGAAATCTAAAAATATTATGTGGTGACTTATTTCCTTTAAAGATTGCATTGCTATTATTGGTAAATGTGTAAAATACTATTTTCTATAATGGTGGTTTGGAAATCTTGCTTAAATGCACAAAAATGATGAATGAAATGTTTCTTGTCATTGTCCAATTAATTTAAATTTCCTTTACATTACTTCTTGTTACCCTTTTCTTTATATTTGAAATCAAGTTTGGAATTATTGAAAGAGCATCGAATTATTGTAAATCTTCTATAGATATGAACATGCAATGCATTTATTAAATTGTTAGATCTATTATTTTATGTTGCATGTTATTTTCAATAAGTTAAAATCTAGATCCCCTCATGAAACTACATTGATCTTACAACTGTGCTATCCACATAGTCAAGACCTGACAAAAAATGAACCTTGGAGTAGTTGTCACTACTTTTCAAGAGAGGCAATAAACCCTTATTGCCTAGCATGTTGTGTATGACTAAAACTACCCTCAATAGAGCCTAAGGATTCATTATAATGGATTAAATAACTCTTCCTAATAATTCAATGTATGTCCCATTTTAACACTTGAAACATTTTCTTGATTTGATTATGATTAACGGTGGGACTAAATACCATAAAGGTTTTCTTCCATTATGACATTGAAAGAGCATGTAGGATCAATCAAAATCTTCTCACAAGACTTGTCATTACCAAAGCCATCAATGTATAGGGGCCCATCATAATTATTTTTTTGTATTTCTTCATCTGTGAATGTGATCATGAGAATGGCTATAGGCAATCAAGAAAATATTGTATCCCTAATAGTTGAATTAATCCTCTATCATGTCAACCATATCCTCAAATGAAATTGTCTTGTCATTAGTGTCTAATAATGTGTCTATATTTTTGGAGAAAGGAGGTTTGTCTATAGGGTGAATTTTATTTAAATGATGAGGAAAGGGGTTTGTGGAATTTGGGGATTTTAGTTGGTGGGTGCTATGGAAGGGTTCACTTTTTCATTTATACCATCAACATGATTGAGATTTTGTCTAGTTAAAATCTTGGATTTTATGTTTCAAGGCTATACATATCTTAGTGGCATGGCCTAGAACTCTATGGTATTGAAAAACTACATTTGCATCATAGTTCCCATGGAGAGGAAGATATGCATCTAAGGGTTAGTTTAGAGGAAGCTAAATAAAATTTATTTAAATAACTTTAGTAGAGATTGTCTAATATGAATTTTCTATTATATTGAATTATTGAGGGGTTTAGGTTGAAGAGGGATAGCATTAGAGGAAGATGATGGTATGAGAGGAGGAGATGTAATGGATGGTTGAGGACTGGTTGTGGATATTCTATTCACTGCCTCATTCATGTTATTTTTATTCATTATGAATGGTTTACTATAAGGTTTAGTAAATATGTTGTTGCTTGTTATGGTTTTAGAATATTTTTAACCTTATCTATCTAAGTAGATCATAGTCTCTAAGGGTTGCACATAAGTCCACAAAAGTGTTATACTTTTAGAACATTAAATTTGCCAAGCTTGATACAATAAGATTGTCCATGAAAAACTTTAAATATTTATGTCAAGTGAGTGATAATGCATATTTTTTTAGAAAATACATCTCAATTTTTCTCCTAATACTAAGATTACAAAAATATTATTTTTAGGAAATAAAATAGAAAAACTCAATTTCTAGGCTATAGGGTTATTATTTTGTCAAATTAAATATTTTGGATTATTTGACATCACTTCTTAGATGCTTGGTATTTGGATCAGATCTTTTAGCTATATTTTTTCTTAAATGGGGCCTAAATAGCCTCCTAGATTAATAGTTATGGCCTCTAAAATTTGGGCTTGCCATATTGGAAATGTAATTTTTTTTGACATATAAAAGAGCTATAAGAGGGGGCTACCCTAGTTGAAATAGAGAGTCCAAAATGTTGAGTGGATTATGATGAGCTTATGGTACGTGGTCTTGAAAGGTGGAAAAGTGTTTTTCTTTCCTCTCCTAGGGTTTGAGACCTAGAAAGGACAATTTTCAATAACTTTCACTCAAGAACAAACCCTTCGGATCTCAATGCAAGAGAGAGAGAGAGAGAGAGAGAGAGAGAGAGAGAGAGAGAGAGAGAGAGAGAGAGAGAGAGAGAGAGAGAGAGAGATAAAGATCCTACAAGAGGGATATTCTAAGGGATGAATATGATCTAATAAGGGGTTCACCACCAAGTTTAAACCTGGAAAAGATAATGAAATGTAAGATGAAATGCAAAACCCTAATTCAATGCAAACTTGAACTAAATGACCTAGAAATTCCAATGAAACAAAAGATAAAGGTAGTAAGATGAATGGTGTGCACCTAGAAACCTGGAAGTGACTGGAAGCAACTCTGAAATATTGGAAATTTTGACTTTTTGACCTACTGGGACTCATTCGCCATTCTAGACGAATCAGTCCCAAATATGAACAAAAGTCTATTTCGGGAAAAAGGGCATCTGAATATGCAAACAGATCTGGAAAATATACCTACAGTGGGACTCATTCGCCTTGTGGTGAATCAATTTGTTTCACCTTTTCCTTCTTTGAGTTCCCAGATCTGAATCTGTGAAACACCCACAAAACAAATTAAACTTGATTTGCTAATGGGGGGTTTTCCTTGTTCAAACCCATAGTTTGGTAATTAAACCTTGATGGAGATAATGCAATAAGCATGCAAACCCTAGCCTTGAGCGTGTCTAAGACTAAGAAATTTGAAACATGAAGCAATCCTATTCTAATGTGCAAGAATATGATGCAAGAATGGAAATGTGAAGATGAATGACTCACTTGAAGATATCTCTAATCACCCCAGATGAACCCTAATGATGCTTTTACTTTCCTTAGGCTGAATGTACATAGAGTGATAATGGAAGATGGAATCACTTAGGAAACAAGTCTTTAGGCTTGGCTTGATGGCTAGTTGCATCTCCCCAACCTAGAATCCATCATGATTCACCATAGAAAACCATGATCAACCCTTAACAATGCTAGATCTTGAATGAAAGTGAGCTTGAAGACTTGCAAAAAGACTTTAATGCTGCTCCAAGACTTCAACTTTACTTACTCTTGAAACTTGAATGCTCTTGTGAAAGATTCTCAACACTTGTCTCTTGAATTTTCTCTTGAAAATGCTTACTCAAATTTCTTAGATCGATAAAAATGACTTGAAAACTTGCTTATATAGGCTGCATTAATACCTAATTGACCATTATTTAGATCTCAAAGGCCGACATCCACCAAAAATTTGAATTAAAATGGTGAATTTCCTGCTCAAAATTGAAAATGACCCCAAATGGGACTCATTCGCCACCCTTGGCGAATGGTTCCCACCTAAGGGGACTCATTCACCCAAGGTGGCGAATGAGTCCAACCTTAGCTTTTTGAGGTGGGTTTTCAAGATTTTTGATGTTTTATGTGATTTTATGAGATTTTTAGGTGAAATAAGCCTCGAGATCCAAAATAATGGGTCTTAGGGGCTTATTAATGGTGATTTTAAAGGGTAATTAATGCAAGAGGACCCAAAATCCAATGTGAAAGTGTAAATACATACACTTTACAACACTAAATTAAGGAAAATTTGGGTATATTTAGCTTAGAAAGGCCCTAAATCCCATGTGAATGTGTAAAAAATATTACAACACTAGATTAGGTTCACCTTAGTTTACAAGCCTCCTAAATTTAATGTGAAGGTGTAAATAAATACAATTTACAACATTAAATTAGGGAAAGTTAAGTTATTTAGCTTTAAAAGATCCCAAGACCTAATGTGGATGTGTAAAACACCTCACAACACTAGATAAAGGTGTCATTAAGTCCAATTTATCATTAATTATTCCCAAATCAGGTGATCCCACAATACTAGTTTGCAATTTTTGGCCAAACTGGACACTTAAATAGTTTTTTCTAACTAAATATTCACTTTTGGGCATCTATAGCGGCTAAACTGTCAGGAATTTGAAGATGATGCAAAATATTTATTTGTGACATTTTGTTTGTAGATTTTAAATATATTTTTTCAAAAATTTTGGAATCAGATTGCACTTTTTTTTCCATCTCCTTCGAAAACTAGTTTTTTTTCAATAAATAGCATTTTTAAGGAGTTACGCTCACTGTATAATGCATAACGTTCTTTTTCATGAAGGATAAAATTGTAATTTTTTTGAATTTAGATTTGTAACTACGATATCTAGTGCTTCCAATTGGTTTCATAGTGTTTAATTGAATATTTTTTCCTTAATCAAGTTTTGAAGTCAAACTAATTACAATTCAGACATAGGCGAACTGTTTAACGCGTAAACATTTTTGTATGTATTAAAATTCAATTATTATTTTTTGGTTGGATCAAGGACTTGAATATCTAGTGTACTCATATTTTTCAATTTTTTTTTGATAATCTGCTATTTTTCCACGTGCAGAATAGAGAGCTTGATTTCTAGTGAAAAACCTATGTTTAATAAAACTAAAAAAACAAATACATAATAAAACCATAACATATTAAAATTATATTCATTGGATAGATCGTTCTGAGGACTACATAATTACAAAAAATAAATTTTAAACAAATTCATTTGATCCCCCGAAAGGTGAATAAAAAGTGGTTTTTTATCAGCATTTTGATAGGTGTTAAGGAGACTCCATTATAGGTATGGTTTAAAACTAGTAGGGTTCTATCTGAGGGGGTTTGATCTAAGGTGGTTCAATCAAACCCCCTTCAATTGGAATCCTTTAAATGAAAAATTTCAAGGCTTAAATCATTATATTTTATAAAAATATGTGATTTCAGCAAAAATCAAGATCTCCCAGAAATTGTAAACTAGGATCATGGGATTACCCAATCAAGTGTGAAAATGTACATGATGACATTTTTTGACACTATATTTAGCCCCCACTTTAGTGAGAGAATGAACTTGCTTCAAACTCACACTAAAGTAGACAATCAAGAGGGGTTCAAACCTACCAATGCAGATGACAAAGGATGACAAAGATCAAAGGAGGTGGCCAAACCCCGGAATCTAAGATTTTTCATCAAACCAACATAAGCATGAAAGGACACACACAAGGTGTATGATTTGTAGCAAAAAAAGATACACAAACATACAATTCCAAAGATATAAAGAAGAAATAAAAGAATAAGATGGGTGGATCCAACTTTGATGAAAATGCCCTCAATTTGGGGCCACAAAACTTCAGGTCATCCGCGGGGTGAGTATCCACAATATCCTCACTTTGGGGCCACGAAACTTCAAATCGTCTACGGGGTGAGTAATCCAAAGAGGTAAGACACACGATCGATATGTGCCAACATACGTGAGTGTTAAGGGAAGTCATTCCTTCGTTCGGCTCCCATACAATTAGACCAAAGCTATACCTCCTTATAACTTTGATAAGGTGCCACACAAAAATGATTTTCGAGCTTCATGAGACAAGAAAAAATTCGTATTCTTGGAGCTCATGAAAAAATAATGAACTTCAAGCTTCATGAGGCAAGCAACGCTTTATATGCTTGGAACTCATGAACAAACAAGATGGCTCCACAGGCATGCAAAGTGTATTATGCAAGGTGGCCATATAAAAATTGTTGTAAATGCAAAATAGTGTAAGGTATGTTCAAAGGGATTTTTCTTAGTTCATGTAAGGTCTCTTCTTAGGGAACATTGTTCCTAATGTCTCCAAGAGAGGACCAATCAAAGAATAAAAGATTCACAACTTAGGGGATTCAGTGCATCACATCAATCCACTAAGAGGAATGTAATATTCTAAGAGAGATCATGTTCTTGAAAGACATCACACCTAATGTCATCCACAAAGCGAAAAACACATTGTATAAAGTAAGAAAACTGTACCATGAACCATGAAAAAGAATAATGCAAAAGAATAATGCTAATGTATGCCCCCACTTTAATGAAATTGTGAAACACCATATTGTGAGCAATTACTTTAAAGTAGCAAATGATAAATGCAAAAAAAGAAGAAGAAATGAGAGCTAACTTGGAAAGCCCTATGCCAAGTCATATGTTTTCGAATTGAACTACATCATGAATAAGTATGTCACATGCGAGCCAACTTAAGGTGCATGTTGTCCACATCCCAAGTTTTCTCTTATATGTACATGAAAGGCGGTCAACTAGCCAAAAGAGACAATGACAAGTGACATATGGGGATAAGGATTCCTAATCGCCTTGCCCCCACTTAGTGTAGGACAAGGGTGAGTTTGGAATGGGTGATGATATGTTGTTCCTTGGAAAAAGGGAATAACTTGTGATGAATGTAAAGCATGCAATAGTATGTTATGATCCTACAACTATTGCATGGAAAGGAGAAACAACTAAGGTTATTTATTATGATGAGTATACAAGGTGTCAAATTGATACATATTTAATGAAATATCTATCAGTTTTGGATGCATAAAAGTTAAAGTTGTCTTGGAAGAATCTTTTGTAATAGTGTTGACATTGAATGAAGGCTTTTTTTTTGAGGGACAATAACCAAGATAATTAGTCATTTCTTGCATTTTAGGCTTTATAGGGACATGGATACCTTTCTCTATAGAATCACATCCTTTCCCAAGTTGCTTCATAAGTTCAAAACCTCTTCCATAATTCTTTTTCACTTCTTTCATCCATTTGGTGGTTGTTCAACCTCATCAAAGTTTATCGTGTATGTTGTCATTTCTTCTAAAGTGGTTGAAGTGAATGTTTTTGAATTTTGTATTGTCGTTACTAGTTTCTTTAGAATCTTTTTCTATGATCTTGTATTCTCCAATGAGTATAGGTATGAAACTAAAGGTTTTCAAAGCATCTCCCAATAACTTTGTGGCTGCTTCAAATTGTTTTTGTTTTTCTATCTCTTGTATGGGATCTACATATGTGGTTGGTGTTGAGGGATATCTAATGTGCATAATGTTGAAATCCTTATTTGTAGTTTCATGATCTCTTAGTGAAGAGGAGTCTAATTTCACTTCATCATCTTCATCTAAGGAAGCCATATTACTATTGTTTGAAAGAATTTTGTCAATGTTATCATTTTCTTGCATTGTGGTACCCTCCCTAGTAGGAGAGTTTTTAGGAGAGCAAAAAACTAGATGTTCATGACATTCAAAGGTGGGTTCTTCTAAAATAACTTCATTGCAATTAAGGAGGTTATTAATGGTTGGATTTTTTGTGTGCCAATGATGGAATTTTCTTGTTCAATAATTTTTTCCTCACGATTCTCATCAATTGGATCTTGTAACACCCTAATATATTCTTCACCGATAGGAGAGATATTAGGAGAGGGGAAAATTTGATTGTTTTCCATGATTTCATCCTTTTTCTTTGAGGTCTCATTCTCTTGTGTCATAATATCTACCCTGGTAGGAGAGCTTTTAGGAAAGTGACGGACAATAGGTTCATCACATTTTGTAGTTAGATGTTGTAAAGTAGCTTCGTCATACATAGGGGAGGCATCAAGAGAAGGATAACTATGAGTTTCATGTTTACCAATGATTGGAATTTTTTGTTCAAATAGGTCTTCCCAAATGGTAGGGTCATCAGGAAAGGGAGCGATAAGATTCTCACGAGTCTCAATAAGGATATCTTCTAACACTAAATTATCTTCTTCGTGTCTAGAAGAGATATTAGGAGAAGGAAATGTTTGATTGTCATGATTATCTACATTTAGGTCCCCATGTCCTATAATGTCTTCCCAAGTAGGAGAGGTAGGATTTTCATAGCTCTCAGTTATTGGATCTCTTAATATCAACATATCCTCCACACAAATGTGTTTATGATCATTGAAAATTGTACCCTTATTCACTAAAGCATTCTCACAAGTAGGGGAGGTGTTGGGAGATGAATGGAGACTAGGTAAAGTAGTTTCCATGATCTCAACTTCGTGTGTCATAATATATTTCCAAGGGGGAAGAAAAACAAGACTTTCATGATTCTCAATGATTGTATCTCCTATCACCAAGATACCTTCATCACTAATAGGAGAGGTATCGTGAGAAGAACAATTATGATTGTCATAATTTTCAATGCTTGCATCCTCTTGTATCAAACCTTTAGTGGACGATCTAGGAGAGATGAAGTCATCAAGGGCTTCATCTAACATGTCAAATTCATGATATGGAGATTGATTGTGATTAAGGAAGGAAAAATGGACCATAGATATCGAGGTAGAGCTTTTGGCAATAACGAGAATTTTTCAAAAAATTCTTACCATTATGGGTTGTCTTCGACTCTCCTTCATTTAGATCAGTTGACTTGTTTGGGATGATTTTGCATAGTATTTTGTTGAAGCATCACATAGATCGTTGCCTTTAGTAGTGGATAAATTCTTTTCCAGGCAAAAAATGGGGATTTTTACACAATCAAGGGGATCACAGAGTTATTATGGTTAGATCAATGATTTATGGCATGGCTCCAAGCACCCTATTGGGAATGCTCGTTCCAGGAGAATGCTTGTTTGGGGAAAGCAAACCCCTTTTGATATTTGTGGGTTGGATTCTGCTCAGGAGGAAGTTTCTCGATCTTGGGCAGCTGTTGTCTCTGCACGTTAGATTCTAGCAACCTACCCTAATAATATCCCTATTCGACCTGGAGCTCCCTTCATTCCAAATTCTAAAATTTTTGCTTCCATGGAGGATATTCCTGCTTTGTACCCAAATAGAATAACTCGAAAGAATGAGGATTGCTATCAGGTTCTCCATTTGCAACTAAGGAATTCACATCCTAATAAGGTAAAGTCTTTGTTATCAGTTGATCCTATAAATTGCTTGCCTAATGTCTTTCTTTCAAATAATGTTTCAATCATGGATAATGTGCAATGAAAAGTAGACAAGAAAAAAGTAGGCAAGAAATGGGTTCTTAAAGAGGGTCCTCTTCAAAAGTCTGTAAATGAAACTGGATTTGAGGGTTTAGTTCAAATTTCTCTTCCTAATGAAATATTAGATGCACAAATACAGGATCTCAAAGATCATGCATTAATATGTAAGTTTTATAATTTCTTACTTGTTGAAACTTTAAAGGATCTACTTTTCTCTGAATGGGACGAGGATAATCAAAGTTTTTTACATAGATTAGGGTAATGGTTTCTTCATAGTGTTTTTTTCCACCAAGTTGTAGAGAGATTTAATTTTAAAAGTTAAATCATGGTTTTTTGAGGGTTTTGGGTTATTTACTTAGGCATGGACTCCAAATTTTGATCATTTTTCTACTGTCATTCATTTTGTTCCTTTTTGGATCCAATTACCCACACTTCCACTTGAATATAGGGAACCACCTATTGTGGAAACTATTGCTAATAATTTGGGAGTTTTTGTGTGTCATGACATGGATTTTTTTAGAAACCCAGACAAACCAATCAATGTTTGTGTATTGTTAGATACATTAAAGGTATTTCCCTCATCAGTCAGAATTCAATCAAAGTATGGTTCTTAGAAGAATGCAATTCTAATTGAGAATCCAAAAAATGTCTGCACTTCCTACCATATATTGGGTTATTATTCCCAACAGTGTGTACATAGTACTGATGATTTAGGGGATTCACCTCTATCTAGTAGCTATATAGAAGAATATACAAATGAGTTGGAATCAGGTGCAAAGAAAAGTGCTCTTGATTTAGCTCAAACTATCATGACATTGAATTATTCTTCTTCTTTGTTTAGGGTCCTTAAGGTGAAGGCAGATTTAGCTCTGTTTGTTGATTCAATTAGGAAGGGAAAATCTAGATAGTGAAGGGAGCTTGTCTTTCAGAATTGCCTCCTATCATGTTGGGATAGAATTTAGAGAGTCCTATTTGCAAATCTCATTTGGAGGTTCCTAGTAAATCTTTTAAGGATACTAGATATTTTCAAAATGGCAGGGGTTTAAATTTTGTTGTGAATTTACCTAAGGGATGGCAAACAAACTTAGAGTTTTTACCTTGGGAAAGATCTTTGTGCCTGTACATACCAAGCCTTTCTATAGGAAGTGAGCAATAGTTAGATGGTATAGTCTCAAAGCTGATGTGGGAGAATCCTTTGTTACCTACTTTTGTTAGTTACAAATAAAATTCAAAGTCATGAGTTCCACTCATGGCCTCTCATAGTGAAGATGCTATGGTTGGTTTGGGTTATCATGATACACACGCTATGGCTGAGCATGATAGTTTGGAGATTTGGGAAGACCACATTGTGAAGATGGTAGGATCCACCCTCTTTGATGAAATTGCTGAGAAAGTGGTCAACGAAGAAGGGGAATGTTTGACAAAAAATGTGATAAGATTTTACTAACTTCAACAATTATTGCAGATGATATACAAGGTACAGTAGAGCAGTCATTAAGGAGAGATGATTTAGAATAAGGAGAATAGTGGATTGTATGGTGCTGATTTTGATTTCTCAAAACATTTATTTGTCAGTCAAAATCCTCTTGAGTTTCCTATAATTAAATCACCTAGTAAAAGAGGTAGGAAGTCAAATGCAGTTAAATTGTAGGAGGAAATTGCTTCAAGAGTACAACTAACCTTGGATGGTAGCATAAAGAAAAGATTGAGGGGAGCAAGATGCTCTCCTCAATTGACATGAAAATTGTCTCTTGGAATGTTAGGGGCATTAATGTCCCTAACAAAAGAGCCCAGGTCAAGCAACAAATTAATTCATCAGGGGTTGATATTGTTCTATTACAAGAGACTAAGTTGTCTAAGGAGAGTTATAATAGAATAATTGTCAAGTGGTCTATTTAGAAATCTTGTCATTCTATTGCGCAAGGAGCATCTGGGGGATTGTTAATTTTGTGGAATACTAAATTTGAACCCATTACTAATACCCCACATTGGTAATTGGTGTGTGTTACACATTTTGATTTAACCTTTTTGTTGGTTAATGTGTATGCACCAAATTCAACAGCAGGTAAGCAAAAGCTTTGGAAAGAGATTGAATTAATATTTGAAAAATCAGGGGTAGAAAAAGTTATACTTGCAAGAGACTTTAATGCAATATTGTCCCCTCATGAAAAGACAAGAGGAATTATACCTCCTCATAAGACAGTGGAAGATTTTAATAGGTTTGTTCATGATAATGCACTTGTTGATGTGCAACTTGAAAAATGAATGTATACATGGACAAACAAGAGATGGGACTTTTTACAAATTGTTGCATGGTTAGATAGATTTTTAATATCATCAAATTGGATAGTAGGTAACTACGTTCAAATGTCTGAAATATTGCCATGTTTAGGATCTGATCATTTCCCTACTTTCCTTAGTATTGAAGCCCAAAATTCACCTCAAAAGTGGACTGCTTCTTTTAAATTTGAGTCAATGTGGTTCAGGCATAATGAATTTCTACCATTATTAAAAACTTAGTGGTTACAGACCCCATATGAGGTAGGATCTATCATGTCTAGATTTTGTAAGAGAATGCAACTTTTGAAAGGAAAAATAAAATAATGGAATATACATGTGTTCAAGAATATATTCCATCAAAAGGATTTAGTTTCTAAACAGTTGGTAGAGGTGAATGAGAAGATTATAAGTCAGGGACTAACTCCTTAATCTTTTGAGCAAAAAAGAAATTTACAAGCAGAATGGGAAGAGTTAGTATTGTGAGGAATTTTATTGATGGCAAAAATCTCATGAATTATGGCTTAAAGAAGGTGAAAGAATACAAAATTATTTCATATGTCAGCTCAGGTTAAGAAAGCTAAGAATGCAGTGTTTTGAATTCAAGAGAGTTCATTGAGTAAATGACTAAATAATGAAGTTGACATTCAAAATGAAGGGGTTAAATTCTTATCAAATCTGCTATCTGCACCAATTCAACAATCGGATCAAATTGGGGTTGATAGAGAGGATATGCTACAAGCAATCCCTACTCTTGTCACTAACCAAGATAATGTACAACTCAATAAGCCGTTTACTATAGATGAAGTGAGAGCGGTTGTTTTTTCACTCAAGGTTGATAAAGATTCAGGTCTTGATGGATTTAGATCATTATTTATTCAAAAATGTTAGTGTGATCCTAAATGTTAGTCCTATTCTAAAGCTGCAAAATAACTAAAATGCAATGAGGAAAAACACAAAGGGACACCTCAAGATTAGTTTAAGGAATGATAAAGCAAAGAAATGAGCTAAAATGAAGATTGTAAGATGATTATACCTTCTTTGCTGCTGAAACTCCTTGGTTGGCCCTTGATTTTGATTCCTTTGTGTGCTCCTTAGATGGTTGTTGATGTAGCTAAATGCAAGACTAAGTAGATGATGGGATGCAAATGCAAAATGGCTAAAATGGATGGTTAGATGAGTGCAAAAAATGACAACATAAGGTTGCAAAATGGCTAAGTGTTAAAAATGCCTTAGAAAAGGGGGTATTTATAGAGAAATCTGAATTCTCTAGAGAAATCTGAATTCTCTAGAGAAATCTGAATTCTCTAGAGAATTCAATGGTTGAGATTGAGCCTCCAAGGTCAAGATGTAGGGCTATGGTGAGTTGAGGACTCACAAGCACTCACATCTTGACATGTGGAATGTGAGATGGCCAAGGATAAGATGATGTGTAGGTGATGTGGAAGGAGAGTACATGATGTGGAGGAAGAACAAGTATCTTCCAAGTACCTTGGGGAGTGAGAAGATTTCCTCAAAAAGGAACTTCTTGATCGCAAGTGAGAATGAAAGTGACATTTAAGGAATTTTGGAATTCCTCAAAAATCTCCATGGGAAATGAGAAAGTGGTTGGAGAAATAAATGTGAATTAAAAATTCACATTCTTAGGAGAATCTAATAGATAAGAGAGGGTCTCCAAAGAGGTGGGAATTGGTCACATGTGGATGAGGTGACAAGTCAAATGTTCTAGAAGTCTTGGAAGGATAAAATGTGAAATTCACATGGGGAGGAGAGAGATCTAGGATGAATAAATGTAAATTAAAAATTCACATGGGAAAGAGGGTCAATGCTAAGAAAGACAAATGAAAAGGTTGACTAAAAAGTGGTGCTAAAAATGGCTAATGACTTTGATTAAGGTTGTGCAAATACCTAATTAAGGTAATTAATGAGAGATTAGAAGCAAGTGGAAAATGTAGGAGGATGTGACATTAATCCTTGATTAAGAGGATGCACATCCTAATCATGAATTAATTAAATTAATCCAGATCAGAGAGGGATTATGGAGGATGTGACAAGGAGAGAGAAAAGAAGAATTTTAAATTGATTTTAATTCAAAAATGGTTAAGATGACTAAATTAAATAAATTGATGCATTTATTTAATTTAGAGGGGAAAAAGGTGGTAAGGTAAAGCATTTGATTGTTAAATTAAATACTTTAAGAACCTTAGGAGAGAAGTGTAATATTAATTAAATAAATTAATATTGGTGGAATAGATAAATAGAGAGGTAAATTTGATCATATGGGAGCGATCAAATTTGGATGTCTACATTTTGCCCCTCTTCGAAATATTGTTAGAATAACAGTGTTTCGAAGAAAAATAAAATGTTGATGGTGAAAAAAATGATAGGGCTTGATTCCCTAGCATAAAAGAGGTTGAATGAGCTACCCAAGCGAAGGGAGAAAAGGAGGGAGATTCCCCAGTGATTGCCATGAAGGGATGGAGGGAAAATGGTAGGGTATGCCCCCTCGAGAGGGAAGTTGGGGAAGAAAAAGGGGGCCCTAGATGACTTCTCGATAGGAAGAAATAGAAGACACCATTGGATAGAGCTCAAAAAATTAAGTGACTTTGAATTTTGAACGGAGTCGATTGGACACACGGTTTGCAAATGGCAGCCTCGGGAAAGAAGGGGATTAGTTGGAGGAGAAAAAAGTTAAATAAAAGGTAAAAAATACCTTTTATTTGAAAATGGGGGGGAAAAGAGGTGTTAAAATGTAATTTGAAGAATTACCTTGTCTCATTGTTACTGTAGCAGTTGAGAGAAGAGGAGAGGAGAGGAGAGGAGAAGAGGAAAGAGCAACGATGCCACAGGATTACGATTCTGATATCATTCATCGGGCGGACGAGGTACAAAGGCACCATACCCACTTTGCGGTGCCTTGCCAGGTTAGTAATAAAACCCCTCTTATGTATTTTAAACATTTAGCATGTTTTAGAATGGTTAAATAAAAATGTAAAATGTGGGTTTTATTGGCAGGGTAAAATAGAAAAATGGGTAGTTTTCTGTTTGGCAAAGAAATAGAGAAAAAGAGGGCATTTAAAGAGGCGGGGATGGGGCTGGGAGGGGAAAATTTGCTCCAAAGTGGGGAAGGTCTACCCTGCGGTGGGGCACATCCACCCCAGCTTGGGGCAGAGTTGCCCTGGCTTGGGGCCTAGACACCCCGCATTGGGGCAGAGTCGCCCCAAGGGAGGTGCGCAGCCACCCCGAGGTGGGGCGCATCCACTGTGGCTTGGGGCGGAGTCGCCCCAGGGGAGGGGCGCATCCACCCCGGCTCAAGGTGGAGTCACCCTAGGGGTGGGGCGCATCCACCCCGGCCTAGGGCGGAGTCGCCTCGAGTTGGGTGCATCTGCCCCGTCTCAAGGCGAGGTCGCCCCAGGGGTAGGCCGTATTTGCCCCCGAGCTGGGGCACATTCACCCTGGCTTGGGGCAGGGCATAACTGCCCCAGTCTAGGCAGAGTTTCCCCTGACCTGAGGTGCATTCGGGCCAGCTCAGGGCGGAGTCACCCCAAGGGCGGGGTGCATCTACCCCATCCCAGGGTGGAGTCACCCCGAGTTGGGGCGCATCCACCCCGGCTCGAGGCAGAGTCGCCCCGGCTTGGGGCATGTTTTCCTCGGTGTGGGGGCAGATTCGCCTCGGGGTGGGTGCATCTGCCTTGCTGTAGAAGGGGAAGATGGCTAAGTAAGAAGACATGTTTTTCTTGATTAGGGAAAAGTGGGAAGAAGAAAGAGATAAAAATAAAATTAAATAAAAGAAGAAAACAAGCAATGTCCCGGGGCTAGGAATATGGTGTATTGACAATCGGGTAATATGGATGCATGGTTTTGGGTGATTACGGACACATGAGCGATGGTCAGAGGTACTGACAACAACCACAGTGGACATGACCAGAGTAGATCATGCAACATTGGATCATGCAGGGTTATTGCACTTTTTATGGGTTCTAGTGATGAGGGCACATCAAGTGATGCTGATAGCTTTGATAGAGAGATGGAGTTTAGAGACATCGACATTTCATCTTCCGACGGGGGAGATGATGGTGACACTAGAGGATGTATGGTGCATCCTGAAGCTTCTGATAGCGGGGTTGCTAGTCAGTGATGTGGTATCGAGAGGGGTAGATTTAGATCATACCGTGTCAGTGTTATTTAGAGATGTGGATCTACCTATACAAGGTGAGCAGTTGGACCTAGTCAAATGTTTGTCAATGGGGGTACCACCCCTTCCATTATTTCTAGGTGGACTGATTAGTGGGATGCTTTTATTGGATCGTAGCAGGCGATTTTGCAGTTTACGGTACATGGAGGTGATTTCACGTATTGTCGAGTGGCGTGAGGGATAGATCTCATGGGGTACCTATGTATTAGCACAATTATATAGGGATATGCATGTGATCTGCTACCAGAATGCAGTGAGTTTGACACATGACCCTACTACATGTGTAGGCATGGGAGCACATTATGGTGACGAGACCCATAGTGGTTAGGGAGGGAGATGAGGATGATAGGGAGCCAATGGCCTAGGGGCATGGGGAGGCGAGGGGTTGGGTTTTGCAGTACGAGATGCAGGGGGATATGGATGGGTGGAGGAGAGCGATAGATGGGCTGTAGGAGAGAGACATACTATGGCATCCGTATATGTATCATCAATTCAAGGGATGGAGGGGGGAAGAGGAGAGACAAAGCGATTACTTTATGAGCCGGTGTGTCTTGATTGGGAGTCTTCTACACATAGTGGAGATGCATCGACCATACATAGTGTTGAGGCAGTTTGGGTTGATACAGGATATTCTAGAGGTGCCTATCAGGTTTTGTCAACTCACCAAAGAGTGACCATGGGGACCTATTTTGAGACCAAGGGATGCCAGAGTGGCGTGGGCGATGACAGTGTAGGTACCCTACCTAGGGAGAGCTGTTGGGGTGGAGGATGCAGGAGTGACAATACGATATGACTAGTGGTGGTGCAACCACCGATGGGAGAGGATTACACTGTTGGTGCCTATTGTAGGAGCTGTAGGATTTGGATCAGAGGATGAGTGCCAGGGGGTGAGGGAGGGCAGGGCAGCAGGACAAGAGGAGGATGCAAAGGGTGTTGGTCAATAGGGCAGAGGAGAGGATGAGGTTGAGGTGGTAGGATAGCCAGATAGGAGGAGGAGGAGGCAAAGGAGATAGCGGAGGAGGGCTAGGGCATAGGTGGATGTAGCAGGACCCATTGGTGGGAGAGATTCAAGATGATAGGAGGGTGTGATAGGTCTCGAGCTAGAGGTGGATATGATACATGCGGTGGAGGGTGGGGGTGGTCAGCAAACAGGCATAGGAGGTAGGGTATGGTGGAGGAGAGTGTTGGTACGGGCTGAGCAAGAGGAGATGGGAGGGGATGGACAATAGGATGGAGCCCAGGAGGAGATTGAGGCTAGGAGTCATTCAGAGAGGATGGTGACTAGGGGATGACAAAGGAGGGTGCAGATCATCATAGAGTAGAAGGAGATGGGAGGGGGTGGACAGCAGAATGGAGCCCAAGAAGAGATTGAGGTTAGGAGTTAGTCAAAGAGGATGGTGAGTAGGAGATGACAGAGGAGGGTGCATATTGTGGTAGAGAAGGGGCCTCCCATTATAGAGATAGGGGGGAGCAAGGATGAGGAGGAGTCGGAGAGGGAGGCAAGGGTTGCAGGAAAGGTGAGGAGACTGATGAGAGTGGGTAGGCATGGTCAGTCGTGGAGAGTTTGGATCTACCCCACTGTGGAGGACCAAGAGACTTAGCAGGAGCAGGAGTGCAGGGGGGCGATGATGCGATGGAGATAGATGGAGATGTTCCATATATTTTGGATGTAGAGCTATTGGTGGTGGTTCCTTACGTGTCATTAGAGGATCCTACTGCTCAGCCGAGAGATATTGTGGAGATGTTGAGGATGATAGATTAGAGGTTGAGGATAGCTGAGGTGGAGGTCATCAGAATCAAGCTTGAGCTATCAAGGATACCAGTAGAAGGTCAGAGAGATTATAGATTTATGGTTGACCTTCTATCCACACAGGTAGAGGTGATGGGGAGAGAGAGATATGGACTATAGGCCGACATGCAGAGGGTACAGGATGAGTTGGCTATTGTTAGTTAGGACTGTGATAGATTAAAGGAAGAGGTAGTTATATTACAGGCCAGGGGGGAGCCAGGGGGAGTGATAGATTAGGGGTCAATAGGCATTGGGCAGCATATAGATGATCTTCGGTGGGAGAGAGATGAGCTATGTGATAGAGTGCATTGTTTAGAGCAGATATTTAGAGATATGGGGTTGATGCAGGAGAGAGAGAGAGTGAGACAAGGAGCAGGCCTGTATTATGCAGGCAGAGAGAGATGTAGCATAGGCGCAGGTGTAGGCTATGGAGGTAGAGAGGGATGTGGCACAGGAATAGGTTCAGGTTTTGCAGAGTGAGAGAGAGTTGGCAGAGGCCCAAATATAGTCTCTTTAGAGGAGGAGAGAGGAGGAAGTTTTAGAGGTATCGTCACTATAGAGAGAGCGAGATGCATCAAGTTTGAGAGTGCATGAGATACAGAGGGATAGGGATGTAGCAGTGGCTTGGTCACAGGCCACACAAAGTGAGAGAGATGCTACAGAGGTGCGGATGCAGATGCTATAGGGAGAGCAGGACACAATAGTGGCTTAGTTGTAGTTAGTAGAGAGGGAGAGTGATGTTGTAGAGATGAGGATGTAGATGTTGCAGGGAGAGTGAGATGCAACAGTGGCTCAATTGCAGTCAGTATAGAGTGGTGATGTGATAGGGGTGGATATATAGGGGTTAAAGGGGGAGAGGGACACAGTAGTGGGTAGGGCAGTGGCTGCTGAAGAGATGAGAGATTGAGTTCAGGTAGAGATGGCGTAGTTACGATTATCCCAGGAGGCCTAGGAGCAGGAGAGGAGAGTGATCACTAGAGATTGGGATAGGTATCGCTAGGAGAAAAATTACGCTTGAGTCTAGGTTGTCGAGTGAGAGGAGAATGCGAGGGAGGCAGGATTTTGGATGTCTGCATATTATCATGCAGTTCTAGACCCGGCACAACGAATGTTCCAATATGTTCGACAAACACCACAGATGCTAGCACCATCCCAAAAGCTAGGAATGCAGACCCAAGGTTTCAGTGACTCGCAAGTGATCAGTACTTGATTCACCTTAGAGATCATATGTGGGTAGTTCATTTGGCAGATGACAGGCTACTGAGTTATTGATAGGTTTAGGGTGGATGGATAGGTCATAGTGACAATGGTTATTTATAGGACCTTGTACTGGTATTTTGCTCTGATGATTTTTGTATATGATGGTCATAGATATGATGACATCGGTGACATGATTATGATATTATTCATGTGATAGTCATGATTTATGAGATGTTATTTGGACTTTTGGTATATTTATATATGATATATGATAGTCCTTATTGACACCATGTCCATGCATTGGATGAGTGATCATGTTTATGTATTTGTGGACTATGGATGATTTTATTAATGCAGATGTTTATATGATGATATGATGTATGCATATGTTTTATCTATGATGGTTTATATAGTTTTTCATGTATGGATGCTTATGTGATGTATCGATGTGTATGTATATGTGTATGATGGCTTATGTAGATACTTTTATGAATGTTTTATATATGTAGGATGTGATATATTATGAGTCTAACACTTTGTGATGCAAGTGGTGATGTATGCATGATTCTAATATGTTACAATGTAGGCATCGATGTATGTATGAAGAATAGAATGAACCTAATATGTGTAGATAATGCATGTGTAATGGAGTTAAAGCTATAATGAAGCAACAATAGTAAATCATGATGGGTAATAACACTTGGTCATAAGCTTCAATAAGGAATGACATGAAAAGAAAAAAGGGGGAAAGATGTATGTGTAGTGACTGTGGAAAATGGGTGTAATTTGGCACCTGTCAATAACTTTTAGTATCCTAAGAAGAATGGGAGAGAGCGGCGTAAGTATTTGCACAACCAAAATCATAGGGTGAATGCAATGTAATAGATGATGAAATGCAATCCTAATATGATTTTCCATCTTCAGAGCACTGATTTTTGCTATAGCATAAGATACCAAGTGCCAAGGTATGGGCAACCAAGGTGAGTTAGTATCTAATGCATGAAACAAACACACAAACAAGAAGGCTATCCCAACACCCCAAAGTAGTGAAAACTTTGGTCGGGCCAGGCATTGGGACAACCACAAGCACAAAGGGATGTCCCAACGTAAAACAAGATCACAGGGATCTTGGTGGGTACTACATGGGACAACCCAACAAACAACAACAATAAAAGGTCAAGATATGCCCCAATGTGAATTAGCAAAGAGACACCATAATATGATAGATTATGGCTATCTTAACTAATTATAATAGGGAGGTAAAATGATAAACAAAAACCAGAAGTATCAAACAATCACAATCAAATTTCAAATGTCCTTTGCCATAGGATCAAGAGGATGGATGAGGTTGATGAGGTCTGTTAGGAAGGATACATCCTATTGAGACTGATGATGGATACTAAAAGATTAATATGACATGGGATATTCATAACTGATTGGATTTGTTGATATTAGAGGATCTCGTTTGTTAATAACCAACTATATAAGGGCATAGCTTGATGACACATTACAAGAGACAAGTTAAAAGACTGACACATCCTATAGACCTAGGGGCTCGGGGGTCGATCAAAGATTAACCTTGCCTACATGAAAGTGTAGAGCCCTCGTAGTTTTTGAAAAGACTATGGATAAGGCAGAAAGAGGACAATGGTGACTAATGATGAATGACACAAGACATGACACACAAATGCCCCGAGGGAGGATCCAATGATCAACCTTTCTTATGTGAAAGCATAGGGGCAATGTAGTTTAGAAAAGAAAAATGACAATCGATTATGGATAAAAGTGAAAAGGGGATACTGAAGACAGATGATGAATGACCATCACGGGATGGTAAAAATTCCACGGGGGTAGATCAAATGATCAGCCTTTCCTACATGAAAACGCAAGGGCAATGTAGTTCGACTGGAGGATGAGAAGACCGATGTGATAGGATGAGATCTAAATGGAGACCGACACGATGGATGATCCTATATGATGACACCAACTAGTTGACAATCAAACGAATGACACAAGGTCAGGGTGGGATATCGAAAAGCTCTGGATGAGGGATAGCCAAGGTGAATCATCCAATGCTTAATCAAGATATATACCAAGCAGCTGAGGATGGGATGGGTGAGGATGATAGGGCGGATGAAAGCATAAATAACTAGGAAGCAAGGTAGATAATGATTAAACCCTCTAAAAATGGCACCTACGAATAGGTTTTCACCACCTATACTTATCCAAGGCACCACCAAAGGTGGTTTTCACCATAGGATGAATATATTTCTCTTTACTATATTTTTTTTTTCTTGATTTTTTGATTTTTTTGTATTTTTACAGGTAGGGTTACCAAGCAGATTTAGGCGTAAAAACTCTTTAGATGCATGATATTAGTAGGCTCTTCTAGGATTTCTCATTCAAGGGTAGCAAGTTTGTATGCCCTAGATCCATATTTAGTGGTTATGATATAAGGACCCAACTAGTTTGCTTCAAATTTTCCTTTCTTATCACGGTCTCGCTGAGTACACTTGTTCTCTTTAAGGACTAGTTCACCAATATGGAATTGTCAAGGATGAACCTTCTTGTTTTAGTTATGCTTGAGGTGGTTTTGATAAGCTTGTAGATGATCAAAGGCTTTGATTCATCTTTCATCAAGTAACTCCAGCTGTGCAACTCCAGCTATGCAAGTTGTGCAACACGAGTGTCCTCCTCACTGATAAGGTTCTTCAGAGAAATCCTTAGTGATGGGATCTCAACTTCAATTCAAAATATTTCTTCGACACCATACACTAACGAATAGGGGGTGGCACCTGTAGGGGTGCGGATGGAGGTGCAATATGCCTAGAGGGCGGGATGAATATGGAGGTGCCAATCTTGACCATTGTTATTGACAACCTTCTTGAGGATGTGGATAAGGGTCTTGTTGGTTGCTTTTTCCTAACCATTACCCTAGGGGTAATAAGGCGTTGACCAATGATGTTGGATGTGAAAGGTGTCATAGAGATCTTTCATAGCTTGGTTTTTAAAAGGTTTTCCATTATTAGATAGGATGGTGGATGGAATACCATATTTGCAAAGAATATGGTAAAGGATGAACTTTGAAATTTGAGTACTAGTGATTTGTGAGAGTGGAATTACTTCCACCCACTTGGTAAAGTATTCAGTGGCAGTAATTATGAATATATGGCTATCGAAAGAGGGTGGGTAAATATTTCCAATCAAGTCAAAACCCCATTAAGAGAAGGGCCATGGTGCTAGTAGGGGCTGAAGGTCTTGTGCCAGAGCATGGATCAAATCTACATGTTGCTAGCAAGGAAGACATTTCTTCACGAACTCATAGGCATCATGTTCTAATGTAGGCCAATAATATCCAGCTCGTAGAATCCTTTTGGCCAAAGCCATACCATTTGAATGGGCCCCACAAACACCACTACGTACCTTTGTTAGTGCAGTATGGGCTTCGGTCTCATTCAGACACCTAAGGAGGGTTCCATCATACCCACGATGATAAAGTGTATCACCGACGATAATGTATCAAGCTGAACGTTGAATAAAGAATTTGGCTTCGTGTGAGGTCTGGGGGTAAAATATTATCATGCAAATAAGTATATATGTCTCGGTACCATGGGGAAGCAAGAACTACAATGTCATACACCATGTCAATGTTTGGGATATCATATGCTGGGATTAAAAGTTGTTCCACAAGGAACTCATATTATGTTCGATTGTTAGGCATGTCAATCAGGGAGCCAATAATAGCCATTGCATTAGCTGCTTTGTTTTGCACCCTTGAAATTTGGTCAAATTGTATGAAGGTGAAATATTTCTTGAAGTCATCCACCATGCATTTATAGGGTAACGACTTATCATCTTTTGTTAGGAATTCATCATTATTAACTTGCTTAATGACCAACAATGAATCACCAAAGGCTCTCAAGTGAGTTATGTGCCACTACTTTGCAATTCAGAGGCTTGTGAGGAGGGCTTTGTACTCTACTATGTTGCTGGTACATGGGAATGCTATCCTGAATGATTTTGGAATGTAGTCACCTTGAGGGGTAACCAACAGAATTCCTGTGCCTGATCCATTATGAGTATATGAGCTGTCAAAATACAATATCCAAGCCGGTGTTTCTATAACTGTGAAAACTTCTTCATCTGGAAATTTAGTGACTAGAGGGTAAGCATCCAGTATTGGTGCCTCAGCTAGCTAATCAACTATGATTTTTCTCTTTATGGATTTGTGATCCATATACTCTATGTCAAATTCACTTAGGGGCATGACCCATTTAGCCATGCAACTAGTTAAAGTGGTTCTAGATAACAAATACTTTAGTGGATCAATTTTTGCTATTAATTTGACCGGATGGCTGAGCATGTAATGTCTGAGTTTTTGTGTACTGAAGACCACTGCAAGGAAAAATTTCTCCATGGGTGAATAGTTTAGCTCATAGCCAACCAGTGTTTGACTAATGTAGTATATTTCTATTTCTTTTGATGATTCATCATGTTGTGCCAACAATGCCCCTAGTGTGACTGAAGTGGCAGAGATGTAAAGAAGGAGGGATTTCCCTAGAATTAGTGCCATTAAGATGGGTGGATGAGCCAAGTATTCCTTGATATTATCAAAACCTATTTGACACTGTTGGTTCCATATGAAGGCAGAGTCTTTTTTTAGGAGATGGGTGAATGACTGAAACTTATCTGCAAGCTAGGCTATGAATCGATGAATGGATTGCAGTTTGCCTTGGAGACTTCTTAATTGTTTCAGAGTGCACGGGGGTGGCATATCCAAAATAGCTCTTACCTTGGTGGGTTCAACCTCAATTCCTCTTTGAGAGACTATGAAACCCAACAATTTCCTTGATGTAACACCAAAGACACACTTTTTTGGGTTTAGTCATAGCTTGTAATGTTCTAGTCGCTCGAAGATCATTTTTAGTATGGTAGGATGCTCTGCTCTGGTTTTGGATTTTCCTAGCAAGTCATCAACATAATATTCCATGATAATATGGATAAGGTCATGGAAAATGACAGTCATTACCCTCTGATATGTTTCTTGTGCATTCTTGAGACCAAAGGGCATAACATTGTAACAAAAAGTGCCCCAAGGTGTTGTAAAAGTGGTCTTGTGTTGATCTTCAGGTGTGATTCGGATCTGATTATAACTAGAAAAACCATCCATAAGGGACAACATCTCATGTCCTGTAGTAAGATCCACTGACATGTCAATATTGGGGAGCAGGAAGCCATCTTTTGGATAGGCTTTGTTGAGATCTTGAAAGTCTATACAAATCTAAATGTCTCCATTTGGTTTGGCAACAAGCACTATGTTGGAGATCCAATCAGAGTAGTCAATGGGTCTGATAAAATTGACATCCAATAATTTTTCTAACTCCTTGACCAATAATGCTACTTGTGGATGCATCTTTTAGAGCTTCTATTTTATAGGCTTGGCATCTGGGTGAACATCCAGATGATGAACTACCAAAGTAGGGTATAAGCCTAGCATGTCTGAGTATGACCAAGAAAATTTAATGATTCCATCTTGGAGCAGTTGAACAAAGACTGAATATTCTTGCTCTAATAGCGACTTGGCCACATAAGTGATCTTAGGGTTTTCAATAGTACCCAGATTAACTTCTTGAGTTTCTTCAATTAGGATGGATGACCGTGTGGAAAATTGAGTTCCCACAAGGGGAAGATGAATGTCTCCATCTTCCAGCGCCTCTTCAATGTTTTCACTATTGGATGCATGGTTTATTTTTATTTTTTCTAGGTCAGGAAGTGCCTTAGGGAGGTTTTCACTAGATGACCATTTTTTATTTTTCATGTTTTCATTCTTGCGACTGGAGCGTTCATCTTCCCCCAATCCCATGAGATTGACATATGTATCCAAGGAGACCTTGGCAGGTGTGATATCACATAGGTTCCAATCAATGATTTCAGGATGTCGAAGAGAAAGGATGATGGTACAGATAGATAAGCAGTCAAACATGGATGACAGGTCTATGTGATTAACATCATCATACACACGTATGATAGATTCTTCCTTAGGCATGTCTTCCAAGGGACCATTCTCTACAATAACGCTATTGGAGGTATTAGGCAATGTTGCAGGGATTTTCTATTTTTTGTCATATATGAAGCCTATATTTCACGACAGCTTTGATACATCAGTAGGTTGCAACCGTCCTTGTTCTTCCTTACCTAGGCCCCCACCTTGGTAGTTATGCTTTTCTACAAACTTAGCTAACCAAGGGTATACTTCCTGAAAGTATTCTTTTAGAGGAGGGTCTAGTTGGGGTTCTTCACAGTATACCCACTGACTGATATCCTCTTCTGGTGCATCTATCTTTATACTAGGAGATCGGAAAGTGGTAGTGGGAATATTTTTTGCATTGAAGGTGATAGTCTTGTCTTCCTTTGGAGTAGCCTAGGAAGGTTGGCCATACATGTGTGGTGATGGTGGCATGGTTGCCACATTTGGAGTGGTATTCATTTTGTATTCACCACACCCCTTGTTGACAATCTGGACTTTGGTGATTATAGGATTGGTGGCAGAAGATGGAGCAACTATTGTGGTGGATGATGGATTGGAGGATAATGACTGAGATGCCCCCATTTCAACCCCAAGACAATAATGTAAATGGGGAAATGATGCTTCTAGAGTGCGACAGTATTCAAATGGTTGTGGGTCGGCACAAATGGTGATCTCTTGTCCATTAACCGGGAACTTTAGGAATTGATGGTATGTGGAGGGTACGGCTTGCATGGTGTGAAGCCATGGGCGGACGAGGAGGAGATTATATGGTAAGTCCAAATGAAGAACATGACAAGTAGTATACTGAACTACATGTCCAACCTAGATAGGAAGATTGATAATCCCTTCATAATTTCTTTCTGCATTATCATAAGCCTTAATTGTGATGATTTGATTACTCAAATCCGCTTGAGTATACCCTACCTGCTTTATGAATTTTAGAGTACATAGATTGAGGGCAGATCCATTATCTACCAAGACCCTCTTTATTTTATGATGGGCAACCAAGACTTCGATGTGTAAGGGATGGTTGTGATTGGCATCAATATTTGGCATGTCGTTCTGGCTGAAGTGTAGTTGGTAAGACAAATCTAGGTGTCCTACTAAAGCTTGGAACCATGTGGGATCAATGTCGTTAGGTACATGGGTTTCTTGTAAAGCTCTGCTGTGTATTTCTTGATGTATGGGAGAAGACTTAAGCAGATCCAAGATTGAAATTTGAGTAGGGGTCTTCCCTAAGTGATCAAGAATGTTATACTAAGAGTTTTCAGGATTTGATTGGGCGGATGTGGAGGTTGCATGGACAGTAATGCGGGACCATCTAGTAGCAACAACACATTGGGGGTCTTTAGCCTTAACATGTATCATAGGCACACGAGGTTCTACCTGTTCATTGTAATGGACAATACCATCATAATTGAGGGGTACATTTTTATAGCTTAAATTATTTGTGTTGTGGTCTTGGGGATTATTATTGGAGGTTCTTATGCCTTGATTGTGGTTAGGGAAGGCATTTTGGTATATCTGTAATTGAGCATTGGATGATGAAGCTTGACTGGTGTCAACTTTGATATCTCCTCGATCAATAAGATCTTGGACATAGTTTTTGAGACCCTGACATTTATTCAATGTGTGCCCTTTTATCTTATGGAATTCACAATATTAATTCTCCCTAAACTAGGTTGGTTTGGGTTTGGATTCATCAAGCGATTTGGTGATGGGGTACGTGATCGGATAGTTGACCTATAACAACTTATTGAAGATGATGCTCAAGGGTTCTCCTAATTGAGTATATGGTGTTTTCCATTCCTTTGGTTGTTCTAGTTTGACTGTTAAGGAGGACGAGATTCCCCTTGTGGCACATATGTGGAATTAGGTACAGATGGTGGTTGCCTTTGGGATGTGCTAGCCACCTGAACATGTTTAGTGTCAGTGACACCATCATTCGTTGCATTTTTGTTCTTGTTCCAAAAGCGTGACTTATCGCTAGATGGCCTTTCTTTGTCATGGTTATGTATCTTGATGTGCCCTTTGGAAATAAGGGCACATTCAAGGATGGGTCCTTTTTCTACTATTTCAGTGAAAGTGGTAACACAGTGCAACCTGAAATTGTGAGCCATGTTGGGATGTGAGTTCTCCACAAAGAGAGTGACCATATCTTTCTCTTTGAGATGGGTTTTCATTCAGCTTGCTAGTGCTCACCACCTTTGAAGGTAGTTAGAAAAGGTTTCACCTTCACATTGATTCTCCTTAAGAAGGTCCAAAGTATCAGCATCTTTTTCCAAATTGAAGGAGAAGTAAGAAAAAAAAAATTCTGAAAGATCTGCAAAGGATTTTATGGACCCTCATTCTAGACCCATGAACCATTCCAGGGCATTACCTATCAAGCTTCATGGAAATAATCATAAGAGGTAGTTTTCGTTGTGCATAAATTTTTGACACTAGGAGTAAAACTCTTGCAAGTGAGCCTTTGGATCTTTGTTTCCCTTGTATCTGTCAAACTTTGATATCTCAAAGTGCTTTGGGAAGGGAATTAGTGAGATGGATGGATCAAATGGATAGGGACATATATCTTTGAATTTAAAGGATTTTTTATCCATCCCCACTTGGAGATCTTTTAAAGCAACTTTTATTTCCAATAGATCCGCGTTGACTAGTTGTGCAATCAAGGTAGGTGGGTTGGATGGATAGGGATGATATGATGAGTGTGGATTATGTTGAGATAATGTTTGAAGATGGACGTAAGGATTTTGATAATGAGAGGATGGTGTTCCTTGTTGATGTGTCATGGGTGTTTTTTAGTATAGAGGTTGTTGTTGTGCGGTATAGTACATATTTGTTTGATAAGAATGTGCGACCGAATGCTAAGGAGCTTGAATGTGATATTGTGGATTGGTTTTTTGGTATTGAAGGTACTATTATAATTGTTGGGAGGCCACATAGGGTGGTTTTTGCTAGAACTGCCATTGGTTATGATAGTAATAATGTTGAGGAGGTTGTTGTTGTGCTGGCCGAGATGGGATGTTGTGTTGTGGTTGAGCTTGCGGATGTAAAATGGATGCGAGGAATGGGGATATGGTATGGGTGAGTGTCCAAGATGGATTGCCTTGTGATTGGTATGGTGGTTGTTGTGAAGAAACTAAAGCATTCTATGGGGGTTGTTGTTGATGAGGTGGTTGAGATAATGTAGAGGCATTTTGTAAAGGAGGTTGTTGGGTACCAACTGGAACATTTGGTTGGGATGTACCTTATGGAGTTAATTGGGGTGGTATGTTAGATTTCTATTGAGATGTGTATGTAAGCGGTGGCAGATTTGTGGCCCGATGAGGCAGAGGTAGTGCGATAAGAGGGTTACTTCCAGCATTGACAGGAGGTTGACTCAAAAGGGGTGGTGTTGTTAGCATCAACGGTGAAGGTTGTGGAACATTTTGTGGCATGTCGTAGGTGAAAGGATTATTGGGATCAAACATTTGCAGAGACCCCATGACTAAGATAGTGGTGTCTAGGGGATGGTTAACATGATAAAGAATAGTGTTTCCAAATTCAGGTTGATGCCAACCCTCTACTAGAGGAACATTGGGGATGTATGAACCATCTGGTGCATTTTGTGAACCTTGGGGTATATTAGATGTGGAAATCCTATAGCTAGATAAGTCAACACCTGATGGAGGTTTGACACCCCTTTCAATTAGGTGGGCCAATATTTATTTACCATGTTTTTTGAATAGGAGGTCAGTCATTTGTACGTTGGCGGGATTACCAAAATGTTCCTCAAGCGTGAGTTCAGCTTGATTAGCCATACTCTCCTCACCATGTGGTGAGTTATTTCAATTTTCGATGTTGGAGTGTGATGAAGTGCCATTATGAGGATCTTGGGAGATGTTTACTCCATTGTTAGGATCTGGAGAAACATTCGCACCATTTGTAGGGTTTCCACTGTTATTAAGATCTTGAGACATGTTCACTTGAGAATTTTTACCTTATTGTTGTGTCATTTGCTTCTTAGCTTGTAACCTAGTTTGAATGTGCATGAAAATGTGGTATGCACAATTTTATTTTGATTGGATAGATTAGATCATATTTCGATTGGATTGGGTTGGATGTGATTGGATTGATTAGATAAGTGGATAAGTGTGATTGTTTTGATTGGATGAATATATTGAGTGATTGGATAGGTGTTATTGGATGATGGAAGATGTGTGGGACCCTATGTCCAGTCAAAAAACATCACCCTTAGTGACCTAGAGCATTGATTGATCCAGCGGATGATCACGACACCGAATCCACCTCAAGATAGAAATGGATTGATTTGGGTCGGGGATGATAACTTATGACACCAAATTCAACTCAAGATGGAAGTAAATTGATTTGGGTCAAAGTTGATGATTGATGTGAAGGATAACAACCAAATTCAGATGCTAAGATTAATTTGGGTAACCACTTTCAACACGAGGTTAAGGTGATTTGATGAGGATTGATGTTGATGCAATTCAACTTAGGTGATGCAAATGGTAATATTTTGGTGAATCAAGTGGTGATATGGGCTTTCCAAATGAATTACCAGAAAATTTAGAACAAGTGGGCGAATTGATAGAATAAATGTATGAATACTTGGGATGACCAATGGAGAATTAGGATGATTAGATGGAAATTTGGAGGCTAAATGGAGGTTTGGAATGATAAAATGGGGGTTTAGAATGATCAAATAGGAGTTTCAAAGGTTTAGAATGACAAAACGGAGGCTTGGGATGATTAGACAAAGGTTTGGAGTGATTAGATGATGGTTTGGAGGATAAACAGAACTAAATGGGGTGATTTTGACTGTTCAAGAGGCAAAATTTGCCCCACTCCAGCAAACAGGAGGGAAAATTTACCTCATTGTAGTAAACAAGAGGGAAAATTCACCCCTCTGCAGTGGACAGTGACTTCATTTTGATGAAAATGACTATGGCAAGGACTTAAAATGACAACACTAAGGCCAACTTGTCAAAAAATTTACTAGTTTCTCACAAGAAAACACTTTCAAGCAAGCACAATCCTATGATTAATGTTAAGGGTATGGCTTATAAAGGTCTTAATATAGGATGCACAAGGTGTCTAGGGATTCCTCAATATACTCTCAGTACGTGAGGCACAACCGTGAACACAAGCTTGTCACAAGCGTGAGTTGGGAACCCCAGCGAGATATTGAAGGGCTCAGACCAACTCTTCACATCTATCTAGGTATCACCCTAGCTTCGACGCTTTTCCAATTACGATGTGACTGGATTGAGGTACAAATTTTTCTCTCCCCCCTTTGTATACCCTACCGGTACGCATGGTTGGGATCATCCCTTGGGGTGATGAAATCCCCAAGCAGGTCCCATTAGAAAGAAGACACTAATCGTCTCCAACTACTCCCCAGGCTCACACAAAGTGCAAGGGGAAAGTGAAAACAAACTAATGCCCCCTTTGGGTAACACCAAAAGAGATAGACACAACAAACAATAGATATTACCTTCCCCCAATTAAACTATGTTCCTAGAGTAACAAAAAAAAGGCACAAGGATAGCTTTGGAAATTCTATGTAAATAGGTCTTGCAAGAAAACGTTAGTTGTTTTATCCTTCTTTCTTCACAAGAATATGCTGCAAAATGTTAGAAAAAATTCCAATATCCTTGCAAAAAATAATGTTAGGGGGTTAAGATTTGAAAACAACAAAAAAATGGAGCAAAAACTAAGCTAAAACGATCATTTTACCTCTTAAAATTTGTTGTTTTAGGGAGTATTCGCCCCTCTGTAGTGACCAAGAGGGCATAGTCACCCCTCTACAGTGGCCAGGAGGGAAAATTATCCCCTTTGCAGTAAACCAGGAGGGCACAGTTGCCCTTCTCTAGTGAACTAGAGGGTAGGCGCAGTTGAACTTCTGCAGCAGCAAGAGGGCGTAGTCGCATTTCTGTAGTGAAATGTTTGCAAGAAAAATTCAAATCAAAGGCGTAGTCACCCTTCTGCAGTGAAATGTTAGAAAGAAAAATTCAAATTAGGGGCATATTTTCCCTTTTGCAGTGAAATGTTACCAAACAAAATTCAAATCGGGGGCGTAGTCGCCCTTTTGTAGTGAAACGTTAGCAAGAAAAATTCAAATTAGGGGCATAGTCACCCTTCTATAGTGACTAGGAGGGCGTAGTTTCCCCTCTGCAGTGACCAGGAGGGCATAGTTTCCCCTCTGCGACCTGTTCCTGCAAACAACTCAACAACAATAAATGTAAAATAGAGGGACCCGCTTTTGGGTCCCATCAAGCGTTCCAGAAATGTGATCCTAAATGTTAGTCCTATTTTAAAGCTACAAAATAACTAAAATGCAATGAGGAAAAATACAAAAGGACACCTCAAGATTAGCCTAAGGAATGATAAAGCAAAGAAATGAGTTAAAATGAAGATTATAAGATGATTATACCTTCTTTGTTGCTGAAACTCCTTGGTTGGCCCTTGATTTTGATTGCTTTGTGTGCTCCTTAGCTGGTTGTTGATGTAGCTAAATGCAAGACTAAGTAGATGATGGGATTCAAATTCAAAATGGCTAAAATGGATGGCCAGATGAGTGCACAAAATGACAGCATAAGGTTGAAAAATGGCTAAGTGTTAAAAATTCCTTAGAAAAGGGGGTATTTATAGAGAAATTTGAATTCTCTAGAGAATTCAATGGTTGAGATTGAGACACCAAGGTCAAGATGTAGGGCTATGGTGAGTTGAGGACTCACAATCCCTCACATATTGACATGTGTAATGTGAGATGGCTAAGGATAAGATGATGTGTAGGTGATGTGGAAGGAGAGTACATGATGTGGAGGAAGGACAAGTACCTTCCAAGTACCTTGGTGAGTGAGAAGATTTCCTCAAAAAGGAACTTCTTGTCCCCAAGTGAGAATGAAAGTGACATTTGAGGAATTTTGGAATTCCTCAAAATCTCCATGGAAAATGAGAAAGTGGTTGGAGAAATAAATGTGAATTAAAAATTCACATTCTTAGTAGAATCTAATGGACAAGAGAGGGTCTCCAAAGAGGTGGGAATTGGTCACATGTGGATGAGGTGACAAGTCAAATGTTCTAGAAGTCTTGGAAGGATAAAATGTGAATTAAAAATTCACATGGGGAGGAGAGAGACCTAGGATGAATAAATGTAAATTAAAAATTCACATGGGAAAGAGGGTCAATGCTAAGAAAGGCAAATGAAAAGGTTGACTAAAAAGTGGTGCTAAAAATGGCTAATGACTTTGATTAATGTTGTGCAAATACCTGATTAAGGTAATTAATGAGAGATTAGAAGCAAGTGAAAAATGTATTAGGATGTGACATTAATCCTGTTAGAACTGTGAAATTTTGAAAATTTCATAGTTGATTATATTCATGATTTCCAAATTAATCCTTACCATAAGTACAAAATTCTCTCATCATAACATTTTGCCCATATTTTGTCATGTGGTCTAGTAGAATCCATCTAGTCCTTAATATTTTATAGTATAATCCATATCGGCAAGAGAAGGTGAGGGTCTCCCTGATCCATAAAGCACCCTTACTAATGTCTATCTTTTGTAGTCTATCAACAAGAGTTCAAGAATGTCATACAAAAATAATCCATCTATAAACACATATCGGCAGGATACAATTTATTGTCTTGGTGACAAAAGGATCATCTTAGCAAGAAAGTTATCATCGGAATAAGTCTTAACAAACTCAGATGTCTTATCGACCGGTGCACAAGGAAACATCTCGGCCAAACTAAAGTCATCGGAGTGAAGTCTTACTGAAAGCATTAGGTCTTGTCGACAAAGTGCAAAGGGATTCTATCAAAAGACTATCGGGATGAAGTCATGTAGTCTTGCCGACCCATAAGTCACACCGATAAAGATATGGATCGGGGAAAGAAAGATCATCAGCATAAGTCACACCGACGAGGTGCTTCGGGGAGAGTTTCACCGAATAGAGCATGTGATTAATATTTATTGGAATAACAAGTTCAGCAAGACAATTAGCATCGGCAGGAGTCTTTTCGAGTTTCAAAGTCTTACTGATAGAATTTACTTCATTGGTAAGACACAATATAATCTATGGAACATCTCCCTGACTCAAAATTGTCATAGCGATACATAAGACTAAAGTGATAACTATCGGTGAGACTCCAAATGTCGATGAGACTGTGGGACATTAGAGCGATGTACAATTTTTAATAGTCGGTGAGACCTCGAGATTTCAGGGAGACTACAGGATGTTTCGACAAAAGGTTTAATGAACGTTGCAAAAGGATATGGCCCCAGATTTGAAAATATCTTACCGATAATACATTTGATGCGATAGTGTGAGTTTCAAAAAATACTTCACTCATGCTTCAGTTGACACATTAATGGCATGATGAAATATAACAAGGAGAATTCAATTGAAAGTATTAGTGTTGAATTGATATCAGAAGATTCAGTGAGGTGAACAAAAAACCAGGGTATCCTTCCAGTTTGAAGATCTTGAGCAGAATACAATAAGTGATTGCACCTTAGCTCCTTTAATTTTAACTTCTGTAACTTTGAAGAATGGAGTCCCCTAGCCCAGGAAAATTAAAAAGTAGAAAACATGGTGAAAGAAGTCAACCTAAGGGAAAGAAACAAAAAACTGAAATGGAACATGAGGGCACAAAATGAAGACTAAATCAAGACCTCATTGACCAGTTACCTGGCTCTGGACCTAAAGCCAGATGATCTGCTCAGCTTAGGGTAGAAATAGATAAACTAGATGATAAATGTAAATTCATATGGGATGTTTGGACTCCAATAAGGGGATATGAATTGTTCAATTTTCATTATTATCGGAGGAATTGTTTTGAACTAGTATGCAATCCACAGAAGCTCAATTTGGGAAAACTAGTGTGCCCTAATGTATTTGTAAATGTAGAATTGGTAAAATTGTTAGCTGATCATTATGACTCGAAACACCAAGATATATGTGACCCATCTGGAAAACCACAAATATATTTATCAGAAGGGGCAATAGGGGAGGTATTTAATTTGGAGGGTGTTTGTGATGAAAATATCATTTGTGAAGAATTGGAAAAAGAGTTTTGGAGAATGGACACGATTTATAAGGGTTGGAGGTTGCTGGTTCGCAGGATTAGACAAGGGGGAAAGCCAGTTCCTTTTTTAGGATAGTGATGGACCTCCTTTTCATATTGAATTGTTTGAACCTTATATGAAATATACTTATTTCTTAGTGGGCCAAGTATTGGGAATGGATGTCCTAGAGTATATGTCAATTGTGCCAATGCTAATTTCAGCAGATATCCAATGCCACAATTCTAGGCCATTTGACTATGCCTCGTACATTTTTAAGGGACTTGATTCAGGATTGATGGCAATAAAGGATGGAGCATCTATCTTTCATCTCAGGAATTATTCATTGTTAATGCATATAGTGTTATATTTTGGACAAGAGTTGGGACTATGGCCTTCAGAAATGAGGATTTCTCAGTTTAACAAAGGTGCAACATTACCTGTTCAATTATGGACTGTTGTCTAGGATAGTAGGTTTTCCAATTCTAGTTTTACTCATTTTGAAGAATATTTTGTGAAAAAATTGTACAAATTGTACAGCCATCCTTGTGATTACTCTTTATCTAAAGAGATAAAGAGATTTCTTCAGCCAAAGGATTTCAATGGGCCAATTGATCATAATTGGGGAGATTGGTATTGCTTGGAGGGAGCTACTATGATTAGAGTTTATGGGTTTGAAGATGCCCCATTCATTTTGCCAAAAATAGTCCCTAACAGAATTGCATATTTGGAGATTGTCAGAAAGATGGATTATTCCAGTGTTATGAATCTTAGTTCCTTTGGAAAGCAGGCTTTCATGCCTAGTACATTATGCTTTGGTGATTTCACTGTGTTGGCCAAGGAAGGATATAATTTGATCCTTGATAAACTGTTACAGTACAATATAAAGAGAGGACCACCTAGAAAGAACTTTGACCTAGAAGGGTATATTAATTCTGCTAAAATAAAGATAAACTTTGGAGGGTATCAACATGTACCCTATCACTTTGATGATATGATCCAGAATTTGGATGAGGAAGAAGCAAAGATGGTGGTTGAAAGGTATAATCAAAGGTTGCAGGATGCAGAGTGGTTGTCTTCTGGGGCGGAGGCATCCAAGGATAATATGCCACAAAGTCAACCAAGTAAAGTGTCCAAACTAAGAACTCAGCATTATATTTTCCCAACCAGAGAGTTGAGTATTGAAGAGAACGAGGAAGCAGATGCAAGACATATAGAATACATATCATTTGTATCAAATGATGAATTTATTAATTCCCCAGAATTTAAATCATTTTTGTATAAACAAAAGGGAAAAGAAATAAGGGAAAAGGTTGATAATATTACTGTAGGTAATGAAGAGCAATTGCTGAATGATTTGAGGAGGTGTGTAGATGAGGCGATGAAAAGTATGACCCCTGAAAAGGGGAGAAAAATGTTGGAAAATGCTGGTGCCATGATCTTTTCCAGGCTAGATCTCAATTCTGCACTAGTCTTTGATAGTTTCTTGAAGGACAGTAATGCTACACACAAGCTAGATCAAGAAAAGGTAACACAAGTGTATGCAGGATCTAAATACAATACAGATGAAGGATCATTGATTATTTGGGCCTTATATCCACCCCATAGGAAATTAGTAGTTATTGACATTGAAAAGACATTTGGGCATGTCATGAATTTAAAGGTTGGAGAGGCTGATCCTGTGGCTACAACAAAAATTGGAATTAACATTGCAAAACTAAACAAGGCCCAAATTCAAATGTTGATAAAGGAGAGAGAAATGTACAAAACAAATAATGAAAGGATGTTGAGAGAAAATGACTGCCTAAAAGATTTGGTAGGTATTACGATGAAGTCAACCAAGATGCTTACTCAAGGTGAAAGCTCTCAGTCAAGAGATCATTGGGAAGGATCAAGTGCTTACTCCCAAGGAAAACATGATGCAATTGTAGCAATAATCAAGAAAAGGCAGGATAGTTTAACATCTTGGTTGAATAAACTTTGGGTAAAATATTCACATACCCTTGCTGCATTAAAAGAACATAAAAGGATGGATGGACGGATTATGGAGAAGTTTCAAGAAACAAACCAGAGAGATATTTCTAACAGTGCAGCAATTGAAGTTGTAAATCATATTATAAATAAACATCAAAACTTCTATGAAGAATTACAAGGGGATGAACAGGGATTAATAAATGTTGCCATGAAGACATTGATTGCATTCTCTGATGCTAAAGGGGAACTTAAAGAAATGACCAGATGGAAAGGTGAGGGTGAGTTAATACTAAATGAAATCCTGAAGATAGCTACCGTGGAGGATACAACGTTGGAGGAAGTGAGTGAGCAGAATGAGAAGATGATAAAAATGGAGATCACAATCCAGAACGTAGTTGGAGATGCGGATACGTACAATCGCCGAGGTTATTTGGATCACCTTTCTAAAACTCATTTATGGCTAAACAGAGCCTAATTATCCTTTAATATATTTGTTATGTAAACATATGACATTTCTGAAAGGATGCGTCCTTTCGAGTATTTGATGTATAAATATCTGTTTCGGTAGCGAAACAGGGATATATATAGAATATCGGAGATTGAAGATAGAATAGGAAAATATAGTAGAATACAATGTTTCGTAGATATGAGACTATGATGCATGTTTAAGATTATGGAGATATCAATGAAAATCATTTAATGTGGTGGCGTATTTCTGGTGTCAATTGTCTGTTGTGTTTTTGAAAGTATTACTAAAGTTGTCTCTAGGGTCGATGCTTCCTGGTTATTTAAATTGATATAACAAGATTATATTCAGTTTATCAGTGCACATTTGTTGTATCTGTGTGGTTGATTAATTGGATCTTTCAAGAAAAGATTAAATCCTTTTAATTAATCATAGTAATCAGGGAAATTCATCTGGATTATTAAGAACTTGGTAGTCATAGTCTTGCATGTTTATACTAGTTATAAACTAAAATATAGGCCAAACAATTTGAATGATTTTATTCAGAAAAAAGTTACTCATTTAGATTTCATTTGGCTCCGCATACCCAATAAGGCACTAGTCTCTACATTTTCATCATTTGGTTTCATTCATTTTTTACATATGTTAACTGAACATATTAGGTTATAGTTTTAATATTGCTATACAATTTATACCAAATCAAGTTTCATTTGTCCACTCCCATCTGCCATTGTGGGAAAAACATTTTAAAAGAGATAAGCACACGTCAAGTCTACCCCACTCATATAGGTACACCTGAAGAGTAGAAGGTCTAAGCCACTTGACCTTGTCTGTTACCCTGAAATGTATCAAGAGATTGGCAACCTCTTGAGGCATTTCACCTGCATTTTTGAGAGCTAACAAATCCTTAATTAAGAGGATGCACATCCTAATCATGAATTAATTAAATTAATCCAGATTATAGAAGGATTATGGAGGATGTGACAAGGAGAGAGAAAAGAAGAATTTTAAATTGATGTTAATTCAAAAATGGTTAAGATGACTAAGTTAAATAAATTTATGCATTTATTTAATTTAGAGAGGAAAAAGGTGGTAAGGTAAAGCATTTAATTGTTAAATTAAATACTTTAAGAACCTTAGGCGAGAAGTGTATTATTAATTAAATAAATTAATATTGGCAGAATAGATAAATAGAGAGGTAAATTTGATTGTATGGGAGTGATGAAATTTGGATGTCTAGAGTTAGGATTTCATAGGAAATGATCTTCTCAAGGCATTGGAGGAGTTTATAACTTCTTCATCCATGCTTAAATAATTTAATGTAACACACATTGCATTAATTCCAAAGGTTAAGGATCCAAAATCTTTTTCAAAATTTCAGCCTATCTCCCTTTGTAACACGGTTTATAAGATTTTTTACCAAAGCAATTTACCTTTGATTGTTTTCTATCATTCCAAAATTAATCTTAGAAGAGCAAGGGGGTTTTGTTCTAGGTAGGGAGACAACGGGGGGTGCTTTGGTGGCACATGAAGTTTTGCATTCTACTTCCTTGCACAAAATTCCTTCCTTTATCATCAAGCTTGACATGATGAAATCTTATGATAAAGTGGATTGGGCTTTTCTGATGTAGGTGCTAAGGAAATTTTTCTTTACCAATAAATGGTGTAAATGGATCCTTTCTTGTTTAAAGGGAGCTAAGTTTTCAATATTAATTAATGGTACATCATCAGGTTTCTTTAGTTCCACGCAAGGAGTGAGGCAAGGGGATCTGTTATCACCCTTTTTATTCATTATACTAGCTGAGGCTCTTAGTAGGACAGTTAAACAATCTCATTCTTAGGGGTTGTGGAAAGGCATTGCAATACCTTGTATTGAATTATCCGTAACTCACTCTCTATTTGTAGATGAAACATTATTATTTGGAATAGCTCATATTCCAGAAGCTAAGCATATCAAATATGTATTAGATAAATATTCACATGCTTCAGGTCAACAAATAAATGTGGAGAAATCAAATATTTATACTTTTCATATTAAATTAGGTTTACAAAAGAAAATTATTAATCTTCTTGGGTTCCAAACAACTGATTTACCATGTAAGTATCTTGGAGTTATGTTCTTTTCAGGGGTAAATAAAATTTCTTATTGGACTAGCATCATCCATAGTATTCAAAAGAGAATGGCATCTTGGAAGGGTAGACGGTTGTCACTATCATGTCGAATCTTATTGATTAGATCGGTCATCTCTACCATCCCAAATTATTTAATGGCAATGATAAAAGCACCAAAATCTATCATTTTGATAATTGAAAAAATAATTAGGGATTTTTTATGGAAAGGAAGAATTGATAACAAAAAGAATATCTCTCTTATCTCATTAGAAAAAATGTGTGTAGAGAAATCCAAAGGGGGTGCAGGTATACACAACTTGTCAGCACAAAATCAAGCATTGAGGGAAAAGTTAGTGTGGTACATGTATGCTAAATCACAAGAAAAATGGTGTAAATTTATGCAAACCAAGTATCTAGACAATATGGATCCACACATAATTTTTATAGTTTCAAATTTGCCACTAGGTTCAATAATGTGGAATTTCTGGGTAAACTATAGAAAGGTAGTCATCTAGTGTAGGAGTACCTAGAACATGTAATTCCTTCAAAAGGATAAGTTGTCAAATGTGTGTATTTAAGTCCAAAATAATGTTTCAAGGACTAATTTGAATGTATTTCAATCATGTAATAAGTTACTAGGTGGTCCAAGAGGGAAAAATATGTAAAACTTGCATTATTGCCATATTGTCAAAAGTTGTTAAATTGACAAAAAGAGCATAAATCAGGCATATTAAGAGTTGAAAGGTAGTTGAACTGATGGAAGAAGTTGGATAGTCAGTTGATTGGAGGGAAAAATTTATAAAAAGCATGCATTAGGCGAGGAAAGAGAGATCATTGTATTCTTGTTATCAAATTTATGATATAAATACTTTGTTCTATGGAATTTCTGAGTTTTCTTCTCTTACCAGTCCCTGTACGGACTGTACTAAAATCTAGAGATCAATAATTTGTTTTTTATTTATGAGGCTATGAATCATTCATCATCTTGAAGTGATATAAAGTAGATTCGTTCAGTTTAGTTAATTTGGAAAACAATGATTTGGTAAACCCTCAAAATTAGGTTTTGAGAGTCTTTTGAAGAACAAAGACTCCATCCCATCATTGTAGGAGTATTTGGTCAATGGGATGGATTTAATAAAGTGTATTTTTGTGTGTTTAGTGTTTTTTTGTGGTGGTAGGATAGTAGGAGTCAAGAACACAAGAATATGATGTTGTTTCAAAGCCAAAAATTAAATTTTCTATTAAAAACTGGTGATTCCAAGAAAGGTTTTGAGGAAATAACATATGCATGGAACTGAACGAGATTTCAGAGGCTTTTATAGACACATTGAAGCTTGTTTCAACTATTGGCTAGAGTGCTTGAGGTTTGTAAGGGTGATATTCATGAAACCCTCATTATTTTTGGTGTTTTCACCCTATAAACAAGGGTTTGATAGAATAGTGTGTTTTCAAGTTTCTCCACCCTTAAAAGTGAATGAATCTTGAGTTTTATGCCATTTCCAAAGACTTTTTAAGGTTGGTCACTAATTTGGAGTGGTTTTGAAGGGGTATCCTTTGAAAATAAGGCCTAATTTACTAGCCTTTTCTAGTGTACAGTGTAAGAAACTGATAATTTTTGTATGGCAGGTTATTGAAAGATTTTGTTACATTGAAGAGGATAGTAAAGTGGTTTTGAATATTTATTTGGTTCTTGGTATTTGCATTTGGGTTGAGGGATTTACCTGCTTTAGGGTATGGAGTCCTATTTGACAAATAGTTCTTTGAATTCACAACAAGTGGAACCCTGATGTAACAGTGATAATTGTGTTTAAATTTGTGATAAACTTGTTTGCACAGTGGTATTGGAGTTGTATTTATGCTTGGATAATGTTGTGAAGGCAGGTTTGAAGGTTTTGAGGAATTGGGTAATGAGAACCTTATGAGCTTAAGTGGTGATTTGACTGTAAGAAAACCATGAATTGGATAAATTAGTGATAAGTGAGTATGTTCTTATTTGTTTCAATTGAATTAATGAGAATTACAGTGATGTAAGGTTTGATGTTAGTTTGAAAGAAATAATTTATGAATGATTGGTTGTCTTGTGCCTTGGGAATCAAATTGTCAAGAGTGGTAAGTTGGGTGAATGGTAATGTGGAATGTTTTCAGAGATTGTATTTGAGTCTGATGAAGTTTGGAATAATGAAATTAGAGATGTATAGAGATTTGGTAAATGGTTTTGGTGATGAATAAGAAGCCTTGAATCTGATAAAGAGATGCACTAATGATGTGGTTTGCTGAGTTTGAGAACTTGATGAATTTTGTAAAGATGGTGAATGAGTTTTGATTTTGATGTAAAGTTATGTGAATCAAAGGGAGTTGTTTAATTTGATCTTCTCTTGATTCAATTGGGATTTGATTTACCCTGATGAATGAGTGTTTGTTATGATGCTCTGCATCATCATCCCATATCTTACTTGGGAAATCCATGATGGTTTAAAGGAAAAATTTTGGGAAGATTCGTGGGGAGGTCATCCACCTTTAAACTCAAATAATAATCTGCAAGTTATTCAAATTTTACTCAAATAAAGTTGGGGTGACAAAGTAAGTGATTATTTTGACAACATAGATGAGTGTATTGGAAGGGTAAATTGGAAAGATGTGTCTAGTATTGTTTGTCCAAATGGTCAAAAAGAGGAGTTTACAAGCATTATAGGTGTCAGGAGTGTATATTTCTCAGGAAAGGAGGATAAGCTGTTATGGGCATCGTAAAAAATTGGAGATTATATAGTTAAATTAGGTTATAAGGAAATAATGAATCAAGGGGAAGGTATAAAGCCACAAAGAGCCCTATCCTTTCGTTGGGATTCCTCATTACTTCCAAATGCTAGTTGTTTCTCATGGCTGGCCATTAAAAATAGAGTTTTGACAAGTGAAATGATGCAGGAGCATCCTTGGTTCTTGGAAATCTTGCATCAACCAAAAATACCTTCTTTCAGTTTTGTTCTTGTTTTGTTCTTTCTTAGTTCATGTTCATGGTTCATCATCTTTGCTCACTAGGCCCTATGAATCTTGGATTACATCGTCTACATGTTCATTTTCCTTGTTCCAAGATTTGAGTGCGATTGGATATTTTTATGGCAAGTTATCACTTCCGGAATCTCTTGGAAATTTCTTGAACCGACACTTGAATAGTTTTCAAGCCTATTGGTTAATTTGATCATTCGTGGATCATCCCCATGACTTGTGGATCTTAATAGTGTGATTTTAAATGTTCCTAGGAGTGTTCCCGACCTTCATTATAGGTACACACTCACCCTATGCATTCATCAAGGAGTAATTCAAATTTGAGGCCGACTTGTTCATGCGCACATTACATTTTCTTTCCTTGGTTAATGTAATGATCTTTGGTTGATGCAGATGTTTCCAGAATTGTGGATATGATCTAAATATTGTAGTAGACCCTTAGAATAGCATAATTTGATCCAGAAGAATAATAGGGTTTTGAGATGTAATAATTTTGGCTCGTATAGGAGCATGTTAGAGTGTTGTATATTTTATCTAGCCTGTGAGCCAAATCTGTAAGCCTGAATGTTGCCAACTGAATGTAACTAAGATTTTTGTTAATGAGAATATTTTAATCTACATTTGCCTCCATTTTATGTGTTGCTTCTGTTGTGTCACTCTTGCTACATAGTCCAGATTGTTCTCCTTGAGGACCCTCCTACCGTGGCTACGCCAGATTGGTATCAGAGTGAGATTCATTCCTTACAAGATTGTTAAAGTTTGCGAAGTCCTATTGAGGATTTGTTTTGGGGTGGCAGATTAAGGATCCAACTTGCAACTGTAGAGGACTTGTGTAAAGATAGTGGGAAGGAGAAATGGTAGAAATGGAGTGCATGGAAATGCAGACCTAGCTGTGATGAAGATGTTAAGAGGAATTGCTGCCAGATTAGATGCAGTTGAAACGACCCAGAGAAGAGGTCAATTAGTTGATGATGTCATTGATGAAGAAGTAGAAGTACAAGAAGAAAGAGGAAGAGATGAGCAACCTGGTCTAGATCAGGGAGAAGAGAGGTTCATAAGAGCCCTAACTAAAGTGAATTCAAGACCACATTTCAATCCATCGGATTATAATGGTAAGTTGGATTCAGATGTATTGTTAGATTGGATTACAAAAATGGAAAATTATTTTAAATTTGAAGGTACCTCTAAAGATAAGAAAGTGAAGTTTTCTTGTACGAAGTTGAGAGGACATGCATCCCTTTGATGGGAAAATTTGTAGACAGATAGGAAGAGAAGATGAAAAGAAAAGATAAAGTCATGGGATCGGATGGTGAATAAGTTGAAGTCAAAATTTATGCCTGTAGACTATCAAATTAGTTTGTTCAAGAAGTTGCAAAATCTGAAGCAGAAAGAATCTAGTGTGACAGAGTATACTAAGGAGTTTTATAAGTTGAATATCAGATTTAGACATTCAAAGGATGAGATTGAGCAAGTAGCTAGATATGTGAATGGTTTGAGGTCGTCTATACATGATGAAATCAACTTGATCAAGTTGCAGAGTGTGGAAGAGGCATATCAGTGTGCCCTAAAATCAGAGGAGAAGTTGAATAAAAGACATGAGCAGAGACAGAGAGGAAGAGGTGGAAGATTTCAAAGAGGAAGAAATTTTACTGGAGGAGGAAGAGGATATTTTCTAGATCAGAACAAGGAAAAGGAGGTTAGTAAGAATGAAAATTCATACCGGAGAGGTGATGGAAACTCTTACAGAAGAGGAGGTTATGGTGTTTACCGAAATGAAGGTTATAGAAAAGATGATAGAGGATGGGAGAAAAGAGTATTCAAAGGAACCTGTTTTAAATGTGGTGGACATAGAGAATTTGAATGTAATCAAGGGGAGACAAGAAAGAAGACAAAGAACAATAGAAGAACAACCTTTGTTAAGGAGGATCATGCTGGATCATCTAATAAACCAGAAGATGGAGAAGTGTTAGTGAATAGAAGAGTATTGTGTCAAAGTGAGTTGGAGAAAGAACCATTGTAGAGAAAGAATTTATTTTGGACCAAATGCAAGGTGAATGGTAAATGTTGCAAAGTGAGTGTTGACAGTGGAAGTTCTGAGAACCTGGTTTCAAAAGAAATGGTGACTAAATTGAAGTTGGAAAGGTTGAAGCACCCGAAGCCTTATCAGATAGCTTGGATTCAGGATGAGCATAAGATATTGGTAAGTGAACAATGTTTGGTGAAATTAAAGATAGGAAATTACCATGATGAAGTTTTGTGTAATATCATGCCTATGGATATATGCCATGTTTTGTTGGGAAGGTCTTGGTAGTATGATAGATAGGCTATTCATGATGGAAAGAAGAATATATATATATACCATTATTGCTAATGGGATGAAGCATATTTTGTTGCCATTGGAAGATGTTCCTATAGTTGATTTTTGTACGAATGCTAGGGCTTGTCTGGTTGATGGAAGAAGATTCCTTGATGGATTGAGACATGAGAATGTGTGTTATGCCTTAGTTCCTAACAAGACTAAAGACTTGAAGCATGTAGAAGAAAACCCACAAGAGATAAAGGAGCTACTAACAGAATACGAGATCATTTTAGATAATGTATCTGATGGATTACCACATGTGAGGAGTATTAGTAATTGTATGGATTTGATTCCTGGAGCTAGTTTTCCTAATAAAGCAACACACCAGATGACACCAATAGAGAATGAAGAGTTGAATAGACAAGTACAAAAAATTTTGAGGAAGGGTTTGATCAGAGAAAGCTTAAGTCCAGGTGCAGTACCTATTGTGCTTGCACCTAAGAAGGATGGAGAATGGAGAATGTGTACCAATTCTAGTAAACAAGATTATGATGAAGTATAGATTTCCTTTTCCCATATGGATGACATTATGGATTGTTTGAGTGGAGCTAAGTACTTTACAAAGATAGATTTGAAGAGTGGATATCATCATATCAGAATCAGAGAAGGGGATGAGTGGAAAACAAATTCAAGACAAATGAAGGATTATATGAGTGGTTGGTTATGCCTTTTGGATTGACAAATGCACTGAGTACTTTTATGAGGTTGATGATTGAAGTATTGAAGAAATTCTTAGGTAAGTTTGTGATTGTGTATCTGGATGACATCTTAAGTTTTAGTAAGAGTAGAGAAGAACATTTGTTGCACATAATACAAGTTTTGTAGAGGTTAAGAGAGGAGCAGTTGCTGATAAACATTAAGAAGTGTAGTTTCATGAAGGAGGAGTTGGTATATCTGGGATTTGCGATATCTGTGGACAGATTGAAGATGGACCCTGAGAAGGTAAGAGCGATTGTTGAGTGGCCTACACTAGATAGCATTGGAGAGGTTAGATCATTTCATGGATTGGCTAGTTTCTACATAAAGTTCATTAGGAATTTTAGTTCTATTTGCAGTCTTATGACAAAAACAATGAGAGGAGATAAGGAAGAATTTTAGATGGACGTCTGGAGTAGACCGAAGATTTGAGTTGTTGAAGTAGAAGGTGACTGAGCAGCCTATGTTGGCCTTACCATATTTCAATAATGTATTTCAAGTAGACTGTTATGCAAGTGGAAGTGAAATTAGAGCAGTATTGAGTCAGGAAGGGAGACCAGTAGCCTACTTCAATGAGAAATTGAATGATGCTAGGAGAAGATATTCAATGTATGATCAAGAATTTTATGCCATAGTTCAATCCTTGAAGAAGTGGAGACATTATTTGTTTCCTAAAGAATTTGTGTTGTATACGGATCATCAAGCATTGAAATATTTGAACAGTCAAGGTAAGTTGAACCAGAGACACATGAGATGGGTAGAATTCTTGCAGAGCTATACTTTTGTTTTGAAGCATAGGAGTGGAAAGTCAAATAGAGTTGCTGATGCTTTGAGTAGGAGAATAAATTTGCTGACAGAGATGAGAGTGGAGGTATTAGGATTTGATGAATTGAATAACTTGTATGAGGAAGACCCAGATTTTGTAGAACCTTGGAGAGCTTGTAAAGAACCAGTTTTGGAAGATAGACACCAGTGGTTGGATTATTTCATTTAGGAGGATATGTTGTTTAGAGGCAATCAGTTGTGTATACCCTAGGTTCAATGAGGGATAACTTAGTGAAGGAGAAGCATAGTGAAGGAATGTTAGGACACTTTGGAGTTGATAAGACAGTGGCATTGGTGAGTGAGAATTTCTTTTGGCCATAGATTCATAAGGATGTTAGGAGATTTGTGCAGAGTTATAGAGTTTGTCAAGTTGCAAAAGGGAGTAGTCAGAATTTTGGGTTGTATAAGCCTTTGAGAGTTCTAGAGAGACCTTGGGAGGATATCAACATGGATTTCATACTTGGTTTTCCAAAGACACAAAGAGGTAATGATTTTGTATTTGTGGTGGTTGATCGATTTTCTAAGATGGATCATTTCATACCTTGTAAGAAGACAATAGACGTAGTACATGTAGTAGACTTGTTTTTCAGAGAAGTGGTCAGATTGCATGGATTACCTAGGAGTATTGTTTCAGATATAGATGTCAAGTTTGTTGGTTACTTTTGGAGGACACTTTGGAAGAAGTTGAAGACAAAATTGAAGTTTAGTTCTACATTTAACCCACAGAATAATGGATAGACAGAGGTAGTAAACAAGAGTTTAGGGAATTTGCTGAGATGTTTGGTTGGAGAGAAGATTGGAAGTTTGGATTTAGTCCTTGCACAAGCAAAGTTTTCTTACAATAATTCAATGAATAGGAGTACATGAAAGAAGCCTTTCAAAATTGTTACTGGAGTTCATCCTAGAGGTATATCAAAGTTGAGAGACATCAATATGGAAGATAAGAGGAGTGCAGAAGCAAAATAATTTGTAGAACACATGAAACAGTTGCATACTCAAGTGAAACAACAATTGGAAGACATGAACCAGAAGTATAAGGAGAAACTAGATGGGAAGAAGTGACATAATGAATTTGAAGTTGCAAATGAAGTGATGGTATATTTGAGGAAGGAGAGATTTCCAATTGGAACATACAACAAGTTGAAGATAAGGAAGTTTGGACCTTGTAAGATTTTGAAGAAGTTTGATTCAGGAAATGCATATGAAGTGGAGTTACCAAAAGGTATGGGTATATCCCCTATATTCAACATTGTAGATCTATATCAATATCACAAAGCAAAATTCAGTGAAGATAGTAAAGAAGAATCAGAGAGTTAGATTCCTAAACAACTGTCAGATGAGATTGAGGAGATTCTAGATATTAGGGATGGAAGGAAAACTCATGGAAAGCAGTACAAAGAGTATCTTGTGAAATGGAAAGGTAGACCAGTGGAGGATTCTTCTTGGATCTCTGAGGATGAGGTAGACCATCTTGGTTTCCCTTTGGCCCTGAAAAAGTGAGGGACTCACTTTTCATTAACCTCGAATGTCTGATGTAGGAGCATCCTTGGTTCTTGGCAATTTTGCATCAACCAAAAATACCTTCTTTTAGTTTTGTTCTTGTTTTTTTCTTTCTCAGTTCATGTTGATGGTTCATCATCTTTGCTCACCAGGCCCTATAGATCTTAGATTACATCATCTACATGTTCATTTTCCTTGTTCCAAGATTTGAGCACGATTGGATCTTTTTCCAGCAAGTTATTGCTTTTGGAATCTCTTGGCAGTTTCTTGAACTGACACTGGAATAGTTTTCAAGCCTATCGGTTAATTTGATCATTCATGGATCGTCCCCATGACTTGCATATCTTAATTGTGTGATTTTAAATGTTCTTGGGAGTGTTCTTGACCTTCACTATAGGTCCACACTTCACCCTATGCATTCACCAAGGAGTAATTCGAATTTGAGGCCGACTTGTTCATGCTCACATTACATTTTCTTTCCTTGGTTAATGTAATGATTTTTGGCCGACATAGATATTTCCAAAATTGCAGATATGATATAAATCTTGTAATATATCCTTAGAATAGAAAAATTCAATCCAGAAGAATAATAGGGTTTTGAGATGTAATATTTATGGCTCGTATAGGAGCATGTTAGAGTGTTGTATATTTTATCTGGCCTATGAGCCGAATCTGTAAGCCCGGATGTTGCTGACCTAATGTAACTGAGATTTTTGTTAAGGAGAATGTTTTAATCTTCATTTTCCTCCATATTCTATGTTGCTTCTATTGCTTCACTCTTGTTGCATGACCTGGATTGTTCTCCTTGAGGACCCTCCTACTGTGGTTGCGCTAATGAAACTTGGGATTGCAGCTCAATTTAAATGTGTCCTTTGTGAAGATGAGATGGAAGAGATAAATCATCCTTTTATTCATTATCCTTTTTCATCTCATTGTTGGTCTTCTATTAAATAAAAACTAAGTTGGTATGTCTCACTACCAAAAAAATTTGTGGGATTTATTCTCAACTTGGCCAGTGTTGTACAAATCTACATTGTTTGCTTGCATATGGAGAGTGATTCCTTATGTAGTTTTATGGACCATATGGTGGGAAAGGAACAAAAGAATTTTTAGAGATTAAAGAATGAAAATTGATCAAGTATTGGAGAAATTGGATTCTTCAATATCAGAGATATCAAATGTGTATGTTCTTAAGACTAAACATGTGGGATCACTATTCACAGATTGGGACTCAAAGATGATGCAAAAGTGGAATAAGATTACTCTTCCATTCAAGGGAAGTTTACACCATATCCAAGTTGCAAATTAGATAGAAGCAAAATTCTTTGGATTCCACCTATGGGAGGATATTTCAAACCAAATTTTGATGGTGTCTCATGTGGAAATCCAAGTTTGTTAGGGGTGGGGATTGTTATACGAAATCAAAAAGGATTACTAATCTCAACAAAGTCAATTAAACTCCTGAAAGGAACAAATAATGTTGCATAAGCATAAGCTTTACTTCATGGATTGCAATTAGCATTAGATTTGCAAATAAAATATTTGGAAATTGAAGGTTATTTGTTAATTATTCTTAATTCTTATAAGGAAAAAAATATTTTGCTAGAAAATTAGATATGTGTTGCAATAGGTATGGTCCTTGATGGATAAGTTCAAGTCTATGCAAATAAAAAAAACATTTAGGGAGGGAAACCTGGTGGCAAATGTTGGGTGTGAACAAACTCAAATTGAGTAAATTTATGGAAGTAATGTGCAAGATCTAGCAGGGGATGTAAAAACAACTATTGGAAAGGAATGATTACTAGCAAGGGGAGTGGAGGTAACGGTATATATGTATGATAAAACTGTGTCTATATGCCAAGAAGATATAGGAACAAGTAAATTTTAATCACAAAGGAATTTACTTAGTATGGGTCTAAAAGAGGAAAGTATTTGAGTGCTATGCTAAAGATAGAAACATATGGGGATAATCTTAAAGTGCTAAAGTTGTCGGTTTTCATTTTTTGCACATGTTCTCCTAAGAAAAGGCCATCATTGTCATTGTACAACATCAAGTAGATCATTTTTTTGGGTCAAGTCATTTATCCCTTGTCGTGTATCAATGTGAGAGAACTCTAGATTCTATATGTGAACCAAGCTTAATCATCAAATTGTAATTTACCCCAAAATTAGAAATATGAAATGGCATGAGCTTTAAACTATCAAAGTAAGGAAGATATAATATTTCACATGATTATATGTGCTATGGCTTGAATTTATCAAGATAAATTTTAACAAGTAGCTCATCGACCATAGTAGAGGTATGTTTTTTAATTGACAAGTGTCAAATTTTTGCAGGTCTTAAAAAATTAGACACATCTATGGTTGAAACATCATGAATTTGAGTTGGTTCAAGTGTGAGATAAGATGCTCTTGCATGTGGAAAATTTTAATTTGCTTCTATTTTTTTGGATAGACTTTGAGTTCCATTTCTATTAAAGTGAAGGGTTGTGTAGACACTGTGCATTATACAAAGGAGGATGTTAATTGGCAGGCTTAGAATATTTTAGTATCAAGCTCAGAATGGTGTAAAGCTTGGGTTCTAGTTTCACGGGTGTTGCGTGGTCAAGGAAAACAAAGATTTGGGTTTCCATCCTAGTGGCTTCTTTGTTGGGTATGCTTTATGCTTGGAAGAAAAAAGGATATAAATTTACTTCTTACACAGTTCCAATTGTTGTTTTTTACGTGTCATTCATTCTATTTGATTCTAGTAATACACTTTGAGAAAATACTGGTTGGTAGAACATTAAGTGATTCAGTGTGTAATATCTCTGCACTCTGTTAAGACATTGTTGGTAGAAGTTTCAATATTGTGGTGAATATTTTGCTAACTAAAGTTTCAATATTCAGTTTTCTAGGTGCTTTGTGTAGGGGCCATTGGGCTTTTCATGAATTTTTGTTGCACTCAGTTATCTTCAGTCTCATTTCTATTTGCATATCCCATTCAGTTTTCTGGGTAGTGTGTTGTGTAGATGTCATTGGGCTTTTCATGAACTTCTGTTGCACTCAATTATCTTCAATATCATTTCTATTTGCATATTGTATCATGGAGTTTATGCCACGAAATCACAGAGCTCCGTTTTCCATTCAAGAATGGGAGTTTCCATTCTCCAAAGCTTTGGAAAGAGATCATCTTTCACAGATTTTCAATACTAATTGCCCACCTATTTATAAGTGTTCAAAAACTTTGATAGGAGATGAATTTTTGCTTCCTTCAGCATAGAGACTAATTTTTCCTTTAAATTTGGTGTCAATCTTCAATGTTTCAAATGTGTTGGATCTAAATCCAAACTATCAGGATATGGTTAAACTTGCAAATTCAGTCATTAAGGAAGTGTTCTTGCAGGATAATGCATTACTTAAGAGCATACAAAAGTATAATTTTTGGAAAGGGGAAGCATATGTGGGTTGGATTTTTCCTAGACACTACTTGCATCACAAGGTTTGCTACAAAAATCTATACATTGCAATGAAAATATCATTGAAGAATGATTCATCAAGTCATCTGTACAGAGCACTAGTTTGCCATCATTTTGAAGTAGGGGATGATATGGTGAGAAGCTTCAAAGAAAAATATCATGCCTTGTCATTTATATTAACTCATCATTGTCATCATGAAGACAACTCCAACAAACAAGAGGTTAAACAAAAAGAGGTAGCGAAATCTGCAGAGGCTCAAGTTGAACAAAGCAACATGAATGCACATCAGATCAAGCCAATTCCACAAATACCAATTATGAACATTACTGTAAATTATCATTCAACTCCACTGGCACATCAGAGCATGCACAAATGGGAAAGGGTGGAAAGCTTGTCTATAGGAAATGCTTGAGAAAATGAATATTTTGGAGCACTATAGAAATAGCTTATATTTAGCTATTTTTTGAATCTAACAAGCTAATATGGTACTTGAAAGCATGAAAATTTTGGAGGAGTATATGGTACTTGAAAGCATGAGCATTTTGGAGTAGTCTAGAATCAACTTATAATCAATTGTTTTTTGAATATAACAAACTGATATGGTACACAGTTTGAACTTGCTTGAAAGCAAGATCATTTTGGGAGTAGATTTTGTGTATATATCAAGCTAATATCATATAAGCTTCCTTAGAATTTTGATTTTGAACTTGAAAAACATTATTATTGTAATCCGTTACATTATTATATAAATATATTAAGTCAGCTTATAGCCTTTTATTAAAAAAAAAAAAAAAACACATGTCAAAGTCATCACAACTAAAGGGTTTGAGTGATATGCTTTCTCTAAGGTTAACCATTTTTTATTTGTTTCTTTTGATGTTTTTATTTTTTATTTTTTGGATTTTATAATGAATGTTAAATGTAATCTAATTTAATTGAACTATGAACTAATGTTGAAATTGAAAAGTGCAAGAAGCTAATTCTATCCACAATTGTAATGAATGTAAATTATGCTACTTCTAATGATTTGAATGTAACAAACAATATTCAAATTGAAAAAAAAAGTTTTAACAACAAACAAAAGCCTAAAAATAGGGAATTTAACTCTATAAAATGCAGTTCAAAATTTGCACTGGGACTGATTCGCCCAAGGTGGTGAATGAGTCCCAGTAGGGATGTTTTTTAGAATTTTTTGAAGAAGTTTTCAATGGATTTTTATGCCTTTTATGTTGTATGATGTATATCCTAAGTACAAATGTAGATTTTGTTTCATTTTCAATAAAATGAGATGCAAAAATGGAAGTTATATGAGCTTTGCAAAATTTGAAACCCTAGAATGCAAATTAACTAATGAAAATCCTAATGCAAGCCAAATCTAGGATGATAATGCACTCCAAATCATAAAATTATGATGCTCTAAATGCAAGTTCACCAAAATGAAAGGTGGAAAATTGGTTTGCTTTCCTCTCCTAGGGTTTAGGACCTAGAAAGGACAATTTTCACTAACTTTCACTCAAGAACAAACCCTTCAGATCTCAATGTAAGAGAGAGAGATCTTGAAAAAGGGTTGTTCTAAGGGATGAATATGATCTAATAAGGGGTTCACCACCAATTTTTAACTTGGAAAAGATAATGAAATGCAAGATGAAATGAAAAACCCTAATTCAATGCAAACTTGAACTAAATGACCTAGAAATGCCAATGTAATAGAACAAAAAGGTAGTAAGATGAATGGTGTACACCTGGAAACCTGGAAGTAACTGGAAGCAACTCTAAAATATTGGAAAATTTGACTTTTTGACCTACTGGGACTCATTCACCATTCTGGATGAATCAGTCCCAGATCTGAATTTCTGCACAAAAGTCTATTTCGAGAAAAAGGGTATCTAAATCTGCAAATATATCTGGAAAACACCTACAGTGGGACTCATTCGCCACTTGTGGCAAATTAGTCCTATTCCGCCTTTTCGAGAATTTAGATTTTTGATCTACACTTCAACACCTACCCTTTCCTTCCAACCCGAGTTCTGGATCCGAATATGTGAAAGCACCTACAAAACAATGTATAAACTTGATTTTCTAACGGGTGCTTTGCCTTGGTCAAACCCCTAGTTTGGTAATTAAACCTTGATGGAGATAATGAAATAAGCATGCAAACCCTAGCCTTAAGTGTGTCTAAGACTAAGAAATCTAAAACATGATGCAATCCTATTCTAATGTGCAAGAACATGATGCAAGAATGAAAATGTAAAGATGAATGACTCACTTGAAGAGATCTCTAATCACCCCAAATGAGCCCTAATGATCCTTGTACCTTCCTTAGGCTAAATGTAGAGTGATAATGGAAGATGGAATCACTTAGGAAAACAAGTTTTTAGGCTTGTCTTGATGGCTAGTTGCATTTCCCCAACCTAGAATCCATCATGATTCACCATAGACAACCATGATCAACCCTTGACAATGCTAGATCTTGAATGAAAGTGAGCTTGAAGACCCACAAAAATACTTTAATGCTACTCCAAAACTTCAACTTTACTTGCTCTTGAAACTTGAATGCTCTTGTGAAGATTCTCAACATTTGTCTCTTGAATTTTCTTTTGAAAATTCTTACTAAAATTGCTTAGATTGATAAAAATGACTTGAAAAAGTTCTTATATAGGCATTAACACCTATTTGACCATTATTTAGATCTCAAAGGCCAACATCCACCAAAAATTTGAATTAAAATGGTAAATTTCCCGCTCAAAATTGAAAATGACCTCAAATGGGACTCATTCGCCACCCTTGGAAAATGGGTCCCACCTAATGGGACTCATTCACCCAAGGTGGTGAATGAGTCCCACCTTAGCTTTTTGAGGTGGGTTTTCAGGATTTTCAGTGTTTAAAGTGATTTTATGAGATTTTTAGGTGAAATAAGCCTCAAGATCCGAAATAATGGGTCTTAGGGGCCTATTCATGATGATTTTAAAGGGTAATTAATGCAAGAGGGTCCAAAATCCAATGTGAAAGTGTAGATACATACACTTTACAACACTAAATTAAGGAAAAATTAGGTCTATTTAGCTTAGAAGGGCCCTAAATCCCATGTGAATGTGTAAAACACATTACAACACTAGATAAGGCCCACCTTAGTTTACAAGCCTTCTAAATTTAATGTGAAGGTGTAAATAAATACACTTTTACAACATTAAATTAGGGAAAGTTAAGTTATTTAGCTTTAAAAGGGCCCAAGACCTAATGTGGATGTGTAAAACACCTCACAACACTAGATCAAGGCATCATTAAGTCCAATTTATCATTAATTATTCCCAAATCAAGTGTGAAAATGTACACAATGATATTTTTTGACACTACAAGTCCAAACAATATGTCATTTTTAGTTTGTTAGCTCATCTTATGATCCAGGCTTGGATTTTTGTATTATCTATTTAGGCACTGCATTTGGGTGGTTTTAGCTCATTGTTTTCTAATTAATATTTGATGGTTTCATTTATTGATTCTCTTATTTATTTGGTGCTTGAGATGGAAGTTTCATAGTGAGTTTTGTAGGTACTATTATGTTGCTATAATTACTTCAAATATTTTGTTCGTGATACTTCTATAAAGGCTTAATATCCACAAGTGTATTATAACTATAAAAATTACTAGTAAATACTACATTGAGTTGCTTTAGAACTTGTGGGTTTTTTCCATATATAAATCATTATGTTATGGTATATTGATTTTATATTTATATCCTTGTAAATGTATGTTTAATTTATTTTTTACACATATCTCCTCTCACTAATTTGTGTAGGAAACATATTCATAACATTTTCTTTCTTTCATTTGATATCAAAGTCTAGTTACATTAGATTCTAAGTGTTAGAGTTCATATATCTCCTTATTCTATATATATATATATGCATATATTTATATATGGATTGTATGTTATGGATATCAAGATTTATTATGAAAGTTGAACTATTTCCATGTGATTCATCATCTCTTGATGGTTGAGTGATGTGGATAGTAGCTACACAATTTGTTGGAAAATGACCTAGCATAATGTGATCCTTAGGGGTGCCATCTAGGTTATCATGATGACTATACTATATATTAACTAAAGTGTGACACTTAGAACATTAAGATGATGTGTTGTGTGAATTAAAACCTTATTGAAACTATGGTATTGGCTGCATAGAAGGTTTGATGGAAA